>JANPWX010000072.1:4061850-4292892 GCA_024734555.1 Trochalopteron elliotii
GCTGCCGCTGGCTCGGCATGGCCGGGTGTCCCCGGAGCGGAGTAGCGTGGCCCCGGCCCACGGTAGTACCAGCAGTAGGTGCTGGGGCGGAGGTGGGTGGAGGGGCCCCGCCAGTGCCGCTCCGGCCGCAGGGGGTGGCGGGCGAAGTGGCGCCCGGCCGCTCCCGCCCGGAGGAATGTTCGTGTCCGTTCCCAGTTCGTCTGCCAGAGTGTCCTTGCGGGAACGCGGGGCAGGCTGTCACACAGGGCTCCCCGCTCCCGGCGTTTCTGCTCTCTGCATTGCCTTGTGCTGGTGGTCCTGGGAGAGGGATCGTAGCCATATTTCCAGCAACCAAAAGGATTGGGGTTCTGGGTTTTTGCATTTTAGTGACCCTGATGCTGTTTCCCAAACTACATATCTATTTTTCTTCTCCTAGGTATCATTTCAGAACTCACTTGATTCAATATGGCTTTGATTAGCCGAAAAAGTTTCCAGTTGTATTCATCCAGCACTCCAGCAAGTAGGTCTGCTTTGATGACCCTAAGCAAAAGGTTTAACTTCATCAGGGGGCAACGAGAACCCCAAAACTGTAGCTCCGTGGCCATGAGGATGCTGTGTGTCAAAGATAAATCTCAGTATCTGTTTTGTAGGCAAAAACACGTACAACTGCAGATGCAGCCACTTTCTGTTAATGAAGCTGTGCATTTTTGTGGCGATATCAGGAACTGTATGAAGTCAAATAATGTGTGGATGGATGAACAATTGTTTTTCAAGAAGTTGAACAACCTTTGTACATCAGAAGATATTTTTTCCTTTCTTAGCTCTCTAGAGGTCATGTCTGATACTATGGCCGCAGGAGCCCTGCAGAAGATTTCTGAAGTTGAGGTGGATGACAATGGTCTTAAAAACCCTGCACTGATAGAGAATGAAGTTTTCCGGGCATTATGCTTCCAGTTTGAATTTGAATCCTCCAAACTGTCAAACATGGGGCTGCTGAATGCATTGCAGGCTTTGATAAAGCTGCGTATAGATCCGCAGAGCACGCTGATGACAAGTCTGCTTTCAGAGAGCCAGGAGCGGCTCGGCAGGGGACAGCTGACTGCTGAAAATCTGTGTTCTCTTGGAGAGAGTTTGCTGGAGTTAGAAGGCCCAAGTTGTGCGACACTGGAACAAATTGTGAACCACATGCAAGAAAGAGACGTTAAGAGGTGGAGTCCCAGGGAAATAGCGATGGTTTATAGGATACTGCAAGTAACTGCGAGGGAAGGGAAACAGTGCCAAAACTTGCTAAACAGACTGAACAGTGTCACTTTCCACACAGTTTCTCAGCTAAGCCCAAACTTTACAAGTGTAATACTGAATTCACTGGCGGTTCTTCATCAGACTCGGGCAGTTGTCTTAGTCACTGCACTGTGTAAACATTCGGTGAAGCATGTTCCCTATTTCACAGATCATGAACTGGTAAATGTACTGGAAGCTTTCCTGTACTTCGGGCAAAAATTGCAAATTTTTACAGAGGCACTGGAAAGACATGTCCCTGGGTCCATCCTCACCATGCATCCTCAAACAGTTAGCAGGGTCATGCATTATTGCTGCAAAAAGATGATTCTTTCAAAGCCCATCTTTGATGCAGTGGCAGAAGGTTTCATTTCCAATGCTGACAGACTTACCACTGACCAGATTGCTGCTTATATTATTCCATTTGGGACTCTTAACTACCTGCCTCCAAGTGCTTCTTCCTTGTTTAGGAAGCTTGAAGCTGTGCTGCATACCCGCCTGAGGCACTTCCAGCCTCACACCTTGCTGAACTTGCTACACTCCTGTGTCCTTATTCAACGTTATCCAATAAATTTTCTGCCAAAAATATTTAGTCCCTATTTTCTACAAAACCTTCAAGGTAAGGAGCAGAATTTGTCCTGGGATGTTCCACGTTTCTTTCAGTTATGTAGTTTGTCTCTTGTCAAGCACCTATTTTTTATCACTTTAATTTGTCAGATCTAAGTGACTGGAAAATAGTGATTGGGAGACCAAAGGCTGTTGCTTCCTTGTCACAGTTGCCACTGTCTTTCATGTTATGTCATTGAATTTGAAAATTGCACTGTACAGGTTTAAAACACAGACTTGAATTCCCTTAAAAGAATGTCTTCAGGTAATCTTGGTTTTCTAAAAAACAGTGACCTGGTGTTCCCCATGTTTGTTCCTTGTCTAATACAGGATGCCTTCCCCGTATGATAGCCCATTCTTGGCTCTAATTTATTGCATATTTCAATGCTTTTGAAGACAAATCTGTTATGAACAACACACCATTTTGAGCTATTCTCTATTTGATACTAAAGCATTTTTAGGGTCATTGTAGAGAGATGTAAGCTATTCCAGAAAGATGACTGACTTAATAAGATTTCAACTAAGATTGCTCTACTAATAAAACTGAGCTAAAGTTTTCAAAGTGATTAGAAATTTTGGTCACTTAATTTTTCAACAGTGTGAAATACCTGAAGGAGTTGATTTTTACAAAGCAGACAAATCTCCAGAAATTATTTGGTATAATCCACAACTTGTAGACTTAAAGTGAAACAATGAGATCCAGGGATTATAACTTGGAGAAGAATGGTTATAAGGAGATATTTATCTAAGACTTCAACTCAGATTTATTCTTCTGTGTAGAATGTCCTGCATCTTTTGGATCCTATTTTTTTTTGTGAAAGAATATGACAGTTTTAATTAAGATCTTGCTAGTTTTATATTTTTATGTTGATATTTCTGTAAATAATTTTCTCATTTTTCTGCCTATGTAATTTCATACTGATCTTTCTGTTCATTGAAACAATTACTGAGAATTTTAATGATTTAAGTAGCTTTTCTGCACATTTTACTGAATGGCTTTTCCTGACTTCTGCGTATGATTTGTGTAAAAATACTTCGTTGAAGGTACACCTGAAAACCTGAATGTTGTTGTTTCAGCTCAGCCACCTGGTTTGAACAGAGTTGTTATGTCCCAGCTAACCCAGCTTTTTCTGACTGTCACCCTGGAGTGCCCATTTTATGAGGTACAGTACATATGAAACCAGAATTGATGTTAACAAGAGGTTATAAGGTCATTAGGGCCCTGTTTATACGTAGTTGCATGTATTTCCCATAAAAAGCATTGGAATTGGACAAACCAGCTTTCCTTGATGAAAATATGGAGCATTTCTACCTGATTGAATGACTTGATGTATTTGTATGAATGGAAACAGCTGTGCATTTCTCATGAACATGACAGCATTGAAGCTTTCTGAGGATGTTCTGGTGGTTGTTTGGGTGATTTTAAGTTTCTAATAGATCATACCTCAGACTGTAGGTCTCTCAATAGACTTTGGCTTTGAAATGCACAGAATACATTTTGCTATGTTAATATGAAGTAATTACAAAAGTGTTATCTCCCTTTTTCTATTTGGTTTTCTGTCCTTATCCAGGGTCCCAAACTTCTTTCAAAGTACCAAGTAAAAGCCTGTCCCATGCCTCACAGTTCTCCTGATGTTCACCTCTTTAAAAGGGTGAAGACAGGATTACTTTATTTGCTGAAAAAAAGAATATATTTTGCATCAGAGGTATCAACACCATATTTCTATGTAGTTGGTAAGTACCATTTCTTTCAATTAGTAATTAAATGTACGTATGGTGCCAAATGTTTCATTTCCTTTGTGGGCATTCTAAATTCTGCAAATACAGAAAAAGAAACTGGGATGCAAATTTCTGTAAAAGATCTGAAATTTGGGAACTTCAAGTAAATAATTTTTAGAGTCAGAGAAAGGAAAATGGAGAGAAAAGCAGTGCAGTGTTAATTAGTATTTACACAGCCAGTCTGCATTGAAAACAGCTGCTTGTATTGTGTTTTTATTACCAGCTCCTTATCCATTAAACAATTAGTATAACGTAAAGCAAAATGAGGCAATGCCACTTGCCTGATCTCCCTACTTTAGAGGTGAGTAGAGGAAGGAAGGTGGTCAGCTGTGTGCCCTGCTCTGCTGTGCACCTCTCCCCTCAGCGAGAGCTGCTGATGACACAGTTTGTGGGGGTTTGTGGGTTGTAAGACAGGAGTGAGCAAAACAAAGTGTTGTGTGCAGCAGGAAACACAGAAGGCAGTGATGAGGAAAGACACATGCCCAGGAGGGGTGGATGGTAATAAGATGTTGAGGGAAGGGAGTCTTTGACATCATGGATGTCACAGGGATTTAAAAAAAAATTAAAAAGGGGGATGATTCCAGAATTATTCTGCATGTCAGCTTTCACAAGAATGTTGAAATTAGAAGAGGGAGAAAGTGTGTCTCTCCCCAAAGCCCTCAAAATTCCAGAGACACTAGCTAGCATATCAAAGTGCCATTTAACTGCATTACAGTTTTTAGTGAACTTGGAATACTACTTTGCTTGTGAGTATTACGAAAGGCTGAAATGTTACTAATTATCACTCATTCATGTTAAGTCTATACAACTTTTGACAGCCTCTGTGATTTAAAAAAAAATAAATTGTGATATATTATAGTTATTTAATAAAACAACTGTGAGAAGATGAGAATTAAAGTAGAAAGTTTGTTATAAGAAATGACTTTCAATGTCACTTCTTTTTTCATATTCACAAGATATTGAGATTAAATTAGATGAAGAAGGTCTTGTGTTGCCTGCGGCCCAAGTTGAAGAGGTACACAGACGGTAAGACAACGAAAGAAACCACTGGTAAAATGTGGATTTACATTGAGAAAGAGCACATAGGGGGAAAACCTGGCAAAAAATTAGGCTAGTTGTATTTTTGCCATTGACTTCAACAAAGTTCAAATCTCACACTGAAACCACTGGCAAAAGGACAAAATTAACAATCTGCTTTTTTGCTCATTTTTTTGCCACCTGACTATACAGTGTCAGATGATCAGTTTACCCAGTGACAGTCAAAATCAAGTGATCTCATTTGGATTATAGCAATCTATTCTGATATTCTGTAATTCATTTTCAAATTAAAACAATTCTGAGTGTATTTGCACAGATTTAACAGAGTTTAAGCCAGTTTGAGTTCAGAAATTTACTTCTGCAAAGAATCCTGGATAATAAGGATATTTGCTACAGATGCTGGTTATTTTTCATTGAGAAAGGCATAGGTATTTAAATGTATATTAAACAAGGGTTACTTTGGGAAGCCTTGGATACAAAGTTAAGCCACCTGCCTATGTGGTATTTGCAACTGCAGTGTGGTGAATAAAGCAAAAGTCTTTGAAGAGGTTAGGCTTTCACCAGCAAAACTTTCTGTTGTGGTTATGGACACCTTCACGAGACTCAGACTAATACAGGTTCTTTCCGAGACCCCATGCTTAAATGCGTATGAATGAGCTTTAATGTTTCTTTTTAAGTAATAGCTTTCATAAAGTAAATAAAATCACAATATACTTAACATACTGAAAATTTAAGCAACTTTTTACAGTAGGTATACAAACCTTGGTTTAAATTGATGGGATTTTTATCACCCAGAAGAAAAAATAAAATTATAATCCATGATGCCAACCATATGTACAGGTTTAACTTAAAACAGACGTAGCTTAAACTCAGCTTGATCACCAGTGGATTTAACAGGTAAATTAGTAAGTCAAATAAATTTAGCTGCTGAATTTTTTTCTAGCTGAGCAAGATATTTTATGTTTTTCTTTCTAGAAAAATTCAAAACAGCTTACTAATCATAGCATTAAAAATATCAAATTATCATTAACTTGCATAGTAATTTTTGTTCAGAGCAAATAAAAAAGCTTTTCAGAGTTTCACTAAGTTTCAGGGTTTCACCTCCCCCCTTAAACTGAGTGATTTAAATTATCCTGAATGAGGTAACTCCCATCCTACATCTGAATCAACAAGGTGTAAGAGGGAGGTATTGTCTCATGCTGCTTAGGAACTGCAGTAGTTGTGATGATTAAAATAACTGTTGTGGGTTTGTTGGGGCTTTTTTTTGATATTATACTTATGCTTAATTTTAGAATTGCCCTGTGTGTTGATGGTCAGAATAGATTTTGTGCTCATAGCCACAATCTGTTGGGAGAAGAAGCTATTAAACAGAGACATCTTCAGTTACTTGGTTATGAAGTTGTGCAGGTAAGCTCCAAAGACAGTGATTTACTTTGACTATGAAAACAAGTAAAAAAATATTTTACAATACTTAAAACTGTAGTTTCAATTAATTCCTAACGCAGATGTAGTCTTTTTATATTAGGTTCTCTCTGCCTAGTTGTTTCCTTTTTGAGGGTGCATGAAATACCTTTCTCTTCCTTGGATCAGTTCGTGTATTGTCTGTGTTTTTTGCCACACAGTTGCTGTTTGGAAGAGTACTTCCCTTCAGTGATTAAGATTCCAATCTTGAATTAAAGAAAATGTTATGTAAGAGTTCAGTAGAATTGGAATTTTTAATTAAATACCTTTTTTAAAATGTTTGGAAATTAAAAAGAGGAGTTAAAAAAAGAGAAGCTGATTTGTATTGTAAATAATATTTTCACAACAGAGTATAACCTTTATTTTGCCTGTTGAATTAATAGACGCATATCTTTCTTTAAACACACTTTGAATGAAAACTGTTACTTGTAGTTTCTTGAGATTTTATTTTCCACTTATCATCACTTATTACATAAGCCTAACTGCATAATATTTAGCTTAGTTTAAAATAAGTACTAGATATCACTTTTTTTACAGTAATCTCTATTAAGGTCATTAACAGATCAATAGTACATTTATGATTAAATTTTTAATTTTAAAACAAAGTATTTGATGTGTAATTTTGCATCTGCTTAATGAACATCAGTCTTACCCAGTTGTTTATTAAAAGGTATTTCCAGCAATGATTTTGATTTTGTTTCCAGATTCCATTTTTTGAGATAGAAAGTCTACAAAACACCAGAAAAATGGCAGATTATCTACAGAAAAAAATCTTTCCTTGTACATATGGACTCAGCAACTGACACTGGAGAATACTACTGGATCACAGGCTGGCTTTCTGTACTATGAAGTGTAAATTCTGTGCATGGAAGAAAAAGTATTTTTTCTGAGTAACTCCACCTCAGAAAATTTGAGCTTCTGAGTGTGAAACCTTCCAATATTTGGAACAATTGACATGTAAAGAGTAATAAAGAGCATCATATTTTTTTAAGATTTGTGTCAATACTTATTACCAGTTTACAGATGTAAGTGCCAGACAGTTAGTGCTGCTTTTCCCTTGTATTTTTAACTGGTTCTAATTCACAGCTGCAAACAGCCACATGTGACTGTTGAAGGATACCAGGCAGTCTGAATGTACAGAATATGCCTATAAAATACCTACTAATCAGGCCTTTTTCTTGACAGTATAAGAAGAAATTGTGCAATTTACTTACAGCTGCTCACGTAATTTCCCAAGTGTTTCATAGAACTAAAATTTGAAGCAGTATTGGCTTATTGGTTTTACTTAAGAGATGTAGAGTGCTGTTCAATAAATAGCAATGCCTTACAGAAAATGAGAGCATTTTGAATAAAAAGGATTTGCTTTACTTTGTAAAGTAACAGCTGCCACAGAATAATGGACTTGTACAACCAACTCTGTGGGACCACCCAGTATTCCAGATGCAGTCTTTTTGTAGTTTTCTCTTTGGTGGCAGTTTTAGCTAAACTGTCTAAATGAGGTCATGTGTGCACTCCAGAGTTCCTCCAGGTTGCAGAAACTCTACACTTTGAAGCTCAGAAGAACTATATCCCATGGCAGCCCTTTTTTGTGTATAAACAGAAATTGTGGAACTGAGAATCAGAACCAGTACCCACTTCAGTCAGAACAATTGTGCCCTAACTTGGGTCAGTGCACTGCTTTTGCAAATGATGAAGGGAAAACAGGAGAGCAATGTATATTTGATGAACTGCCATGTATTCCAAAGCCAAAACACATATTCTGGTTAGCTTGTGCTTCCTCCCCGTGTAGAATTACTATTTAAGTATAGCAAAGCAGAGTTTCCAGTTTTACCTAGTTTGATTTTCACTGTTGTTTTGATACAAAAAAAGGTGAAACTTTCACGTAATTGACATTCTGTATATTTTACCAGTAGATACAGAATATGCCATTTTTTTCCTTCCAAGACTACTGTAAATAATTTGTGAGTTGCAAGTGTCTGTCAATTAGCCCAACAATCTCCGGAGATTACTGGATGCACAATCCACATTCAGAACATAATTCACATTACATTTGATTTACAGTATTATGCTGTCCATTCTGTTTGTGTTATTTGTTGCATGTATAAAACCCTTCCTCACAGGAATACATCAACACTGACAGGTGAGGGAACAACAGAAGGTAATGAGATGCTTTCCAACAGTGTAATACTAAGCTCAGAACATCAGTAACCTAAGAATTTGTCGTTCTAGCAAGAGAAATTGAAGAACAGCTGAAATGGCTTTGCAAACGAAATTTATAAGGAACTTATCACTAATACTGAAGAAATTGTTAGGGTGTTCTTTTGACACTAAGCATTGAAGAAAGAAGTGAACCATTCAGAACTGAATGAGAAACAAGTAGCAGGAGGCACAACCTGTGAAAGACCTTCAAAAGTGAGTAGGGATGAGAAGGGTGTGACATAAGCAAAGAAATGAGATAGGAAAACTCAAACTGGAGTTTTGATGTTTGACTTTCTCTGTGGTAGAAGTGAACTGGTGATGCCCATTTCTCACACAGGCCAGAAGGTGGTGGTGTTCTCAAACAAATCTGATTTCCAGTAGTTTTGCAAACACAGATGGTTTGTAAATATAGTAAGGCTACTTAAAACAAGCAATTTGTACTGACTGTCCTAAAGTAAAAATAACCTGCTAAGAATATGGCCATATTCCATCTCATTCTTTACTGGTATAACTTTGGTACTGATTTTTGGAAAAGCATTGTGGTATTAGAAAACATTTCCTTCTCCTTTTGTTCTTACTATGATTCCTTTCATTTAATGCTGCTGCATTTGTTTAGTGAAGTGTTTATTTTTGAAAAGGAATGTAGCTGTTAATGTTCTTTTGTCCATAGCCCATTGTAGAACTGCAGGTCATGGATAATGAAAGTAACAGGCATCTCTCAGAATGGGCTGCTATGTGCTCTGCTTCTCACATCATGCCAAACAAGTCCTATTGATTGCCTAATTTACTAATTTTTCAGGTCCCAGGTTTGGTTTTTTTTTTTGTTTGTTTTTTTTGTTTGGTTTTGTTTTGGTTTTGTTTTTTGGTTTTTTTTCACTAGGTGTCTCACTGTATTTACAAATGAGACAGATTTCCTGTGTCTAAATACCTGACAAAACCAGTGTCAGTCACAGCTGTGGACTTCAGTCCTTTTTCTGGTATGATCACTCTTGGCTGTCACTTTCTGAACAATACTGTCTCAGCTTTAAACAATAACAGGATCAATGGCTCTTGAGAGCCAAACTGATGGATACTCTGCAGAAGAAACTCCTCCTGAAATTACCTTAAAATTTTAGTATTGGATTGATTCCATGAAAGTACAAGGCATTAAATGTTTAATCAGATTTAAACATTTGTGCTAAACATGCTTTTTAAATGACTACTGCTCAAATCCTTGTGTTTTTTCCATCCTTTCTACCAAATTATTTAGTGCTTGTTCTGCTAATATTATTTGTCTTTTTTCCCATTTTTTTTCAGATTGGATACAGAACCAATGATGATTTCTTTGTTAAATCAGTCAGACACCATTCCTATAGTGAAAGTCAGTGAAATGAATGGCTGAATTCAGCTAAACCCAGATTTTGTCTCTTCAGATACCAAGTGCACAGAAGTTCCTTTTAACTCAAGTTCCACTTGAAGTCTACTGAAACTGCTAAGCACATAAGCCCATACATTTTTGAAAATTCTGAGCTGAATATCCATTTCATCTGTTGTGCACATAAAGCAGTGTCTTACAATTCTCTAGCAACTCTGTAAGGATCGAAAAATCTGTGACCACTGATTCCTTGAGGGTCAAGCTTGCTTAAATGTTAGGTCTGTGAATGGTTATGCAGAAGCAGTGCCCAGAATTGCAGAGACAGCTTTTGACCAAACAGGTCTCATTCCCACCATTGGTGCCTAAAACGTTCTAAAAAGCTGTTGTTGGTGCTGCTCTTCATGATCTTTTTATGAGTGTAAGAAGACAAGCATTTCAATTAGCATGAGAAAAAGTGCAGCTGCTATTTCACCCTACTTTTAATCCAGATCATTCTCATTAACTAAACGGTAGAAGAAAAGGCAAAAGCACCATATTGCTTTTCAAAGTAGGTTTTTTTTCCCCAGATAAATGTTGCTGGCGATGACAGATACAAGAGATTTCCCTGGATGCAGGGCTGGAGAAGGTTTTCTCAGCGAGCAGGGTGGCTGCCCTCGCTGTAGATTGCTGCATGCAGGCTGCAGACCCGGGCGTGCTCTCCGGTTGCCGGGTCCAAGGGCTTATGGACGCGCTTCCCATACTCGGAAGAGGTCAACACAGGAACGGTTCTTGCCATTTCCTGTCAAAACACAAAAGTCGCCTTAGAAGAGAATCACAGGGTATTGCTGCATGTGCTGTGGCCAGGGGTAAAATGATGGACAGAACTGTACAGCATCTGCTATACGTATATTTCTTTAGTGCCCTGACTGTTCTATCCCTGCCCCAGTTTTTGATGTTATTTTTACCTTAATGAACCATGAACGTGTTACTAGATGACAGGATGATAAGATATGGAGCTGTGGAGTGACAATTTTTTACTCAAATATATACACGTTATTACCATGTGATTACTGGCAAACTAAATGCTAGAAGAGCATAGATTTTATTTTTATTTTTCTTGTGCACTGAGTTGCAAAGTCTTTTGAAAAATAGGAGACATTTGTGCCCCCTGTTACAGGAACACCTACCCTGCTTGCACAATTTGGTGAAAGCACAGCATGAAAAATATCAAAGCCTAAGAAAAACCCTGAGCAACCACTAGCCCATGCAAGCTTTCCCTGAAGGAAATAAAACATATACTACTTTATTTTTGCACAATGAAAGGTTTCACTAAAAATACTTGTAGCTGTAAGATGACAGAAATAACTCCTTTGCAATGATGGAAAGTGGACTTGATGAAAAACAACCTGACCAAGAACAGATTTTAAGCTTGTTCTTAGTAAGCTGCACTTTAAGTGCCTGTGCAATCACTATCTGCAATCAGCAGTTCCTTCCTGTGTTACAGCAACAGGGAGGTACAGAGTCAGAAGGGAAAGACAGGATTTGTTTGTTTTTCTTTCCCTAGCCAAAGGTCTCAGATTTATCAGGCTGCTTGTATGTTTGCACACTGACTAACACAGTAAGCCTTGGTCTGCAATGTGTTTTTCTAATCTTGTAATATAAATAGTATCTAAAAGGTGAATCAAAATGCAGGTGCCACACCACAGTTCAAGTGCAAGCACAAAAAAATTTGCCTGAGCAAATCAGCACCAATGTCCTGCAAGGATGCAGGTGGGAGCACAGATTGGAGGGATCTCATAGCAAGGCAGTCTGCTAAGAGTCACTTCCAGCCTCATGGAAAGAAGCAAAGGTTCTTGGAAAGTTGCTGTGAACTATTTAAAACAAACAAACAAACAAACAAACAAACTAACTAACTAACTAACTAACTAACTAACTAACTAACTAACTAACNCAAACAAACTAACTAACTAACTAACTAACTAACTAACTAACTAACTAACTAACTAACCCACTCAATAGAAAAGCTCATTTCAAAACAACCATTTATTCTCTAGTTCTCCTGCCCACCTTACTCCACCCTATTAAAAGCTATTCAGTACAGCAACTTTTAACTCCAGCAGAATGAAAATCAAGTCAAGAAGACTTGCAGGTAAAATTAAGAGCACTTCCTCCCCTGCCCTAGTTGTGGATAAATGTTGAAAAATGAGAAACTAGAAAATCGCCATACCATCAAGAAAGATTTTGCTAGAAATTCAGGGTTTACAGTGCTCATGACAGGCAGCAGTATGTAATTCCAATAGTGTTCCTTTTAAATAAGATTCAGTTTTTAGCATCCTGTACACACTGGCATTTCATCTTGGTGGGTTTGGCATTCAGCAGGTTTCAGATTTTCCAACAGTTGGCTGGGAAGCATCCTGCTGCCCGCCCTCGCAGTGTGTAATTCCAGCACCGTTAGCACTGGAATCAGCAATGGCAGCCCTGTGCACGCACTCCACTGCAGTCACTCAGCTGCATGGAGCTAAACTGAGGACCTGTCACTGTATTCTTGAATTCTGTGAGTGCACCCAGGCTATTTGCAGGAAATGAGGGGTTTACTTGCAGTGGATTCCTTTTTTCCACTTCAAGTAAAGCAGTGTACTGTGGTGGGTTCAGTCCGTCTGCTTTCAGTGTCGTACTAGAAAGATGTCAATTGTAGTATTTTTATTTATTATATTTTATAATTTAGTTATTATTATATAAAACCTGAGAGGCCCACTGTGATAATTAAAGAGAAATTGACTAAGTGACCTGCACTGGTTACATCCAGTGTTGGGTGTCATCACATGCAGGAGGATCATGTTGTAGTATTAAACAGCTGTGGGTTTGATGTGTCTCCATGCTAATTTAAAGGGCTGGATTAAGGGACACCTGTTTGCTCAGTCCCTTGTGTGCACTGCCCAGCAGAGCTGGTATGAATTCTGGCCCATACAAGTTTGCTCTAGGAAGAAAACTAATAGGAAAGTGAGTTTTGCTGATACAAGAATTCAGTAAAAAGCCCTAACTTTATATTGATGAACTTTCTACATAGATTTCCCACTTGGAGGTGGGTTTGGTACTAGGGGAGGGAGGTTGTCTTTGTTTTGTTGAAATAAAAAGTTTAATTTATAACTGGAGTAGTCATTTACATACATGCACAGATTTGCAGTTGAGTTATTAGGCATCAGCAGGTGATGCTAATGGGCACTCCTGGGCCTCCTTTGGGAGCATCTAATACTTCCTGCACTGTCTGATAAAGCTGAAGGAAGGGCATTATGGCTACACACTTGCACTCAAATGTCTGGCACATGTAACTGCTAGTGAGACGAATCACAAGCAGTGAGCTTTGTCAGAAAAAAAATATTTTATTGCACAGAAATTAATTTGAACTCTTGTGTCACTCTTCCTTCTTCCTTCTCTATAATGTATAACCATTGAAGTGGGCAGACATCCCTAGCCTACCCATCACTTTTACATCCCATGCACCCATTGGGATTTTGAGGTCATTAGTACACAGAGGTTACCCTTCATTTGGTTTTTGGCAACCTCTGCCTCTATGTGAGTATGTGTTTTGTGTTTGTATGCATAAATATGATTATATACACAGACACTTATATATATATATATATATATATATATATATATAATTCAGATGCTGCATGCAAAAATACATACACATACATTTATGCATATCTATGATAGTATTTCTGTTTCCAGGGCACTATTTACCTATCAGGCTGTACATCAAACCCAGATTCTGCTGGCCTCAAATACTTGCCCATCCTTTCCCAGGCATGCCCATGTGTTCTGATTGGTCACACTTTGCACTAGCTCCCTATCAATTTCCTTCCTGTAGGGCAATCTGGTGTAGGTTTTCCTAACAAACTCACCAGCTTCAGAGACTTGGGCTTTCACAGCAAATTCTGGTGTAGAGAGGGTGGATGTCAGAGGACAGCAGTGAAGTCATGGCCTCTGAATCCAGTCCTCTCAGGAAGAAGAGTTTTTAAGCATCACAGAAATAACTGCAGAACCACCTGAAGTACAACTTTTTTTTAGAGGGGCACAGATGGTTCAGAGTACACCCTGCACTCTGCAAGAGAGGATTTTCCTCTTCCCCCTTGCTTTAACTTGCATATGTCTTGTCACCTGGAAGTCTTCAGCATAAGAAAGAACAAGAGCTAATTAGGGTGTCTTCATGGGATAAAGCTTTCTCCTAAACCCGCAGGCTGAGCACAATGATGTCCTCCTTCCAATTCCTTTCTTACCATATGGGCTACATTATAAAGGGTAAAACAATTTTATATATAAAATATATAGAGTATAAAATATAAAACTTAAACAAAGATAATTATGAATTTATCAAAGGGTTACCTCCTCATGAATTTTAAGGCCACGACCCTTTGCATGTCTTCTGTCACATCGTGGAAGATACTGGTCATAACCTTCTGGATCTCCAAAGATGGCATCATAGGTGAAAAAATCTCCTGTCTTGAGAAAAGGGGACAAAATGGCTAATTCACACAGTTGTTTTATTTCACAGATTAGAGAATCCATGTAGTCAGATCAATATCTAAATAGTGCATATATTGCATTAGATGATGAAAAATGTAATATTACTGACCACATTAGGGAGTATGGGCCAATCCTTTTGAATAGTTTGCAGAATCACCTTATGACACATGGTATCATTTATTAAGTTTGTTCAGCTCTGAAATTTCCCTTGTGGCAATTTACTTGATTTTTCCCCCCGCTATCTGTTGTAATTTTGGAAATTTAACTGGTCTGTTTTAATTTTCTGCACTCAATATTCTCCTTCCTAAATTTGTGTATTTGTCAAATGACCTGGCACAATTATGTAAAAGCAAAGCAGGAACTTTCAAAAAGACAAAGGTACCCTGCACTGTAAACATAATTTAATTTCTGATTAGAGGAGAACTGAGAAATGTACCACAGTGTATCCTGTGATCCAGTGGTATGCATGACACACATATGTCAGGCATGAAAATAAAGCACACCCCAAGCCATAATATTGTTGTCCAACTGTTGATATAGTTTGCATCCAAATAAGCAATATAAAAGATCTGCTCTTCTAACAGAGGCATTTGTGAAATCCAATCAAGAAGTTCTCATAAATGGAATCAAAGCAATTTCAAAACTAAAAAAACTTTTCAAATAAAACAACCAAAACCAAAATCCCCTACTGAAATATGCTGCCAGTTGTTACTGAACTTCATTAAAAGGTGTCTATATTCTGTTAAACATCTCAATCATCATTGGCTTTGTGCATGGCTGACTAAAAGAATAGTGCATTTTGTTGGGCTTTTTTTCTCCTCTAATTTTACAGTGTGTCCAATTTAACCTTTGAAAAATCTCATGTACTTTGAGTCTTTCAAATTACAGTGGTATTCTCCAAATACAGTCAAGTCATGGCAGGTCAGGAAGGTTATAATGGTTCCATTAAAAGGAAACCATAGTTAACAGCACTAGTGAGACACTGCTGTAATTTCGGGCTTTATTTGTAAAGGTGTCTGTAATACTTGGTTCTGTCAAGAGGAGAGATTATTTTGTATTTAACCTATCTATCCATTCACTTCTCAGAAATTATTGAGCTTCAGAGGACTTCAGGAATGTTCAAGAGCACCCTGCACATGATTTGTCATCTCCATGATTATGTCTGTGCTTCCTTGCTTCTCCTTTCCTCCCCATGCTACCAGTTTCATTCAGTGGGCATTTAATTTGTATTCACCACCAGAAATGTTATTTGCTTTTTGCTGGTACTCAAGTGGCATTATTTGTTAATTGTTTCAGAGTAAGAGTGTCATTTGTTGCTCATGTCAGAGCAGATAATTCATCCTTTCTGGAACTCACAGACAGTCAGCCAGCCTGTTATATTAAAAACTAACTCTGTCCCAGATATCTGTTTAAGATTTTCTGCCAGATTTGTAGAGACAACACTTCTTTGCTCAACACACTGATAACTTTCTACTGCTGTTTCTCTTTGTTGTAAATGATGACCTAGTTGGCCTGGGTGGTGGGGGTGGTGGTGGTGAGCTGTTTCCTAAACTATCAGAGCAACTGAGTCACACAGAGCTGATGATAAATGTGCACTCAGTGTAGGCATCCTCTGAGTACTGCTGCTAAAGCTAAATGCTTTGCAAGCATTCATTAGTATTCCAGACACACACAAAATAGGTAATAGCTTTCTCCACATCTCAGAAGAGGAAACACCAGGCACACTGGCTAGGGTAATTTATGTAAAGCAATCCAGGGAGCAACTGTCAGCCAAGGGATTAAAAGGGAGGAGCTTCTGGCTTCTGGCCATGCGAGGAGCCCATCTTCTCCCTACTTCTCTTTGCTTCAATCTCTGATATAAGGTTGGTTTTAGGCATTTAAGCTGCAAAAAGGAATGAGATTACTTTTGCTCTACAAATAAAAAAATATTCAAATTATCTAATTCCTAAATTGTGCAGAAGAATGGGTTGGATCTGCTTCCTCTCCTGTGGCCAAGGCCTGGGCTGTGAAGAAACCTATTAAACAGCTGTTATCACTTTTTGTTTCCATGCCACTGGAGCAGCATTTTTCACAAACCAGGCCCTCATGAGTGTGAAAGCAGACTATGTTGTAAGGAAAAGTTCTATCATATGGCTACTACTTCTGTGCAGACTGGTGAGCTCCACCAGCCCCAAGAGCACCATGCCAGCCCTCTGACCTGCCTTTGTCTTACTCTTGTGCTCTCCCTACTGTTTTGTGAAGCATGGCACCAACTGTGCCCGCTCACCTTTGGGTCAGATCACCTTGCCAAGGTAATGCTGGAATCAACACCAAGGAGTCTGGTATTAGAAATCTACTTGTCTTTTAGCAGGGCCACTTGGTCAATGCAGGAAATTTGCTGTTTGTTTCATGTCCAGCACAGTGCTCTCTCTGGTCTGTACCCTGCCCACATCCCAGGGACACAGGACTTGTAAACTCACAAACTACCAGTCAGACTGCTTGGTGCTTGGTGCATTCAGCAGCTTGTCACCTGGGTAAGGAGAGGATTCATGAGTTGTATTTATTGTTATAAACTGCCATAGCATTGCTATATTACACTGACATAATAGGTTTTATATACAATTTTTTTTTTTTGAGAAAAAAACCTGTTAACTTCAATGTCTCATATGACAATGTCTCATTCATAGAAAAGTTCACCACCCAGGAACTGCAGCTCAGCTGAGGCAGAAGGTGTAAGATTGTTTTCATTTCTGAAACTAAATATGAGGACAGAATGAGGAAAAATGGTTACATAATGCAGCAGAGTGAGGAGTGAGGCTCCCTGCCAGCACACTTGAGTTACTACATGTTGAGTGACAGTGTACCACCTTCAGAAGCATTCAGTTATGGAGACATATGTTGATGTTATTGCTTTGAGTAGCCCAATGCACATGGCAAATCTTTTCCCTCATACGAAAATTGAGAATTTTCTTATTAAAGGGTTCCCACGAGTGTGTGTTATGACAAAATCCACTGGTGCTGCATCAAACCCTAGTGACAGATGATGCCTTTCCTAGTGTTCCTCCTAAAAATGCCTCACATTTCATTGATACCAAGTGCCCTGCTCATCCTCAATCCTTGGCAAACAATGCCTCTGCCTTTTCTTGTTATCAGGTGAAAGATATCTTGTTATTCAGGTGAAAGACCTGAATCTCATTTGCCATCCACATGTAGTAAACACTTTGCAACAGCCTCTGATGGTGAAACCAGTTATTTTGGCATTAGACAGCCTAGTGATAGAGATTTATGTGCCACATTTCTGCATCAGAAAAAAATTCTTCACACTGAGTGTGGTGAGGCACTGAAACAGGTTGCCCAGAGAAGCTGGGGATGCCCCGTCCCTGGAGGTGTTCAAGGCCAGGTTGGATGGGACTTTGATCAACCTGGTCTAGTAGAAGGCATCCCTGCCCATAACAGGGCGTTGAAACGGTATGATCTTTAAGGTCCCTCCCAACCCAACCCATTCTATGATGCTATGACGATTTTTGGCACCTCTCTGACCACGTCCCCTCATGATGAGGGCCGAGCCTTTGTACCGGGTCGGAGCAGTGGGTCTACACAGTGCGCAGAGACCCACGGGGAAAGCTTGTACCTCCGCCCTCCGCTGCTCTGGGCTCCCTCCCTTCCCTCCCTCACCTTGTGCGGCCGGCTGAAATAGCTGAGCTCTGGAGGCCCTTCCCGTTTGGGCGGGATGAAGCTGAAGGCGGAGAAGGAAGCGAGGGCAGGCCGCCTCCTCCCGGGCGCGTTGCCGAGCGCCTCCTGTGCCAAGCGCGTCCCGATGGCTCCCGGCGTGCGCGGCCCTGGCGCGGCCATGTCTGCCCTGCCGCCGTTACCTGGCGACGCCCTCGGGGCACCGCGGGCCGGGGCAGCCCGGCCCCGGGCGCGGCTGTGCGCAGGGAGTCGAGGTCTCGGGGCGTTCCGCAGAGCTCTGTCAAGCCTGAAGTGTGAATTCTTGGGCACCCGACCGTGGAGTTTTGGTCTCAGTCTTGTGCAGCGGCTGCAGCTCCCTGGTCTTTGTGTCCTTGGAAGCTGAGGAGGAAGGTTAGAGCCTAGCCAAAGGGGACTGACTTTTTTGCTGTGGCAGCTTGCAATATGCCCCAAATCTCCCTCTATGTGAGTAAGTTGAATAAAACCACACTACAGCATGGAATTTCCACCAGAATAAGGAGCCAGTGTCTTGAGGAACTTGGGCTCCTGTCTTTGGACAGTAGCTCACATATTTGGACACAGGCTTTCACTCTCCTCTTGAACTCTGCTCAGGCTTGATGCTGTGACCACTTCTTTGGGGAGCCTGTTCCAGTGCCCAACCACCCCCTCTGGATGAAGAACCTTTGTATAATATCCAGCCTAAACCTCCCCTGACTCAACTTCAGGCCATTCCCTCAGGTCCTTGTCACTGATGACCACAGAGAAGAAAGAGATCAGTGCCTGCCCCTCCTCTTCCCCTCAAGGGGAAGCTGCAACTGTAACGAGGTCTTCTCGCAGTCTCCTCCAGGCTGAACAGACCCAGTGACATCAGCTGCTCCTCATACAACTTCCCCTCCAGACCCTTCACCATCTTCGTTGCCGTCCTCTGGACGTTCTCTAACAGCTTAATGTCCTTCTGAAATTGTGGAACCCAAACCTGCACACAGGACTCAAGATGAGGCTGCACCAGTGGAGACCAAAGCAGGACAGTCCCCTCCCTTGCCCAGCTGGTGATGCTGTGCCTGATGCCCCCCAGGACACACTTGGCTCTCCTGGCTGCCAGGGCACTGCTGACTCATGTTCAGCTTGCCATCAACCAGGACCCCCAGGTCCTTTTCCGTGCCACTGCTTTTCAGCATCTCATTCCCTGGGTTGTATGTACATCCAGGGTTGAGCCATCCCAGGTGCAGAATCCAGCATAGGATGTGGAGCCATTTCAGGCAAGGCAGTTGGAAAATTCTCTCACGTACTTTCTTGTGTTAGGAACACTGAAAATAAGTCTCCTGGGTGTAAGTCTCAGACTGACTGTAAAACTGCTCTGCCCTAGTAGCACCCAGCTCCTAGTTTTGATATTCACCCCATGGTTATCCTGGTTTGATACATATATCTGACTATACCTATGCTGCTTGTTACTGTGGTCCTGGGGGACCTGCAAGTGGCTTGGTTTGGTTTACCTTTATTTTCTGTAACCACAGTTGTAGAGCTACTGTCCTGTAGACATAGCGTTACTATTATTACTGCTACCAGTATCTTTTGGTAAACACTTTCACAATAGCAGTCTCCCAGGCATCTTGAATTTTATCAAACATCCAAAATTTATTTTAAATCCTCCAACTTTCAGAGTACTAGAAATCTTGTTAACTGATTGTTTCAGGCATCTTGGAGCCAGGCAATAATTCAGGCCTACAAAAGTCTCGTTGCTGTTATGTAGCTGCCACTCTCCCTTCACAAATCCACTGAATAACATAGACTCCTGCTTCTTTGTGAGTGTAACATGGAAGCTTTATAATCTGCAGACCGGTGTGGGTGGTTTTTTTTATAATTTATGACAATTTCCATCTGCTTATCTAATAATGTCCCTCTACCTCTTCTCTCTGTAGCATGGGCCAAATTAGCACAGTGTAAGCGAGCAGTGGAATTGAAAATCCAACAGCTGCCTTACATCAGCTTCCTAAGTAGAGACCTGCTTGCCACTGTGCAAGTGCTTTTCTGTAGTTTAGTCGGAGCACAGAGAAATAGCAAGCCCATTTATAAAAAGCAGCTCAGCTGAAACTGCAGCTATAAATAGAGCCACAAGAAACTGCTTGCCAGAGATACCAACTAAGCTAGGCAAGAGCTCTGAAGTCAGATCTGAAAGATTTTTCTCCAGGTTTCTTTCTACTGTTCTTTCTACTGTTTCTACTGTAGCTTGTTTTTATTAACATTAAATTGATGGAATTAAATTGAATTACAGCATCTGGATGCAATACAGATTGTCACAAATATTGCTGAATGCTTGTTACAGATTTGTCATACCACCACCTCCCTATTTGAAACAATTAAAAACGATGCTTTCCACTTAATTGTTCCTTCCAAATGAAGGTATAAATCCTTTTAGAATTATTTGAAAGTTACAAAGGCTTTTCTTCCTGGTCACCTTTTGCAGACTCCCCAGAAGCAGGATATGAATGCCATGGGGGGTTTATTCCAGTTGCAACCGGACTTTATTAATATGCTACTGTTAAGTGTATGTTCCTGTTATAAAATAGCATGGAAGGTCAGTCTCTTTCTTTAGTAACTTCAATATGAATGTGTGAACAATGGAGCAATCCTAGTCTGTATGGTGAAAACTGTGCATTCAATAACATCTGAGCTAAGAGACCAAAGTGTTAAAAGCTGCTTTGAATTTGGTGTCTCAAGGATGAGAAGTTCAATTGCCTGCCCTTTTGGAGAGTAGTAATACCCCTCAGGTTCCACTGCAAAGGTGTCCAAGTTTTGAACATGTTGGTATGTACTTTTATAGCCATAACGTGTCTCAAAGGCAGGGTCACTGTTCTGAAATGTCAAACTGGTTTGCAGAATAACTCTGAAATAACTTCCTAAAAGGAATATGAAGCAAATAATAATGGAGGCAGGAAGAGGGGACACAAAAGAGACAATGATAACAGGGGAAGAGAGACAGGATGGACACACAAGAACAGGTGACATATAACTGGAAAGGGCACTGATGCACAGAAAAGAGTAGCTGTTTTCTTACTACAAGCTGAGGTACTTGTTTTAACCTTATGTGATTTAGAGCTGAGATGATAGCCTGCTGTCAAATTAAGGCTTAGCAAGCCCTCTCCTGTCATAGCTCTTTGACCTCAACATGTATCATTTTGCCACCTTCAGCTGAGCCATGAAGGAGAGACAGTCTTTGCTTAATCTGTTCCATGCAATGGCCCTTGAAAGAGGCTGAAACAAAAATGGCTCAAAACCTGTTCCCTTTCTACTCCCGTAGCTTTGGGTCAAGCCAGTTGTTTCATGGAAGTGCTTGGTTCTTCTAGATCCTAATTGCTGACTGAATGCCCACCTCAAACAGAAAGGCTTTTCAGGAGCACTGCATCCCTCCCACAGGAGACAGTCCTCCAGGAACTTCTCCCATGTGAATCCTTCTCACAGGCTGCAGTTCTTCATGAATGCCTCAGTGTGGGTCCCTTTCATGGGGTGCAGCCTTTCTGGAACGGGCTGCTCCAGTGTGGCTTCCCATGGGGTCACAAGTCCTGTCAGCAAACCTGCTACAGCACTGGCTCCTCTCTCCATGTGCCCACAGGTCCTATCAGGAGCCTCCTCCAGCACAGGCTTCCCACAGGGTCATAGACTCACCTGGTCCAGTGTGGGGTTGTCTGTGGGCAGCAGGTGAATCTCTGCTCCACCATGGACCTCCAAGGGCTGCAGGGACACAGCTGCCTGACGATGGTCTGCACCACAGGCTGCAGAGGAATCTCTGCTCCACTGCCTGGAACATCTCCTCCTCGTCCTTCCTTCTTGTCCCTGGTATTTCCAGAGATGTTTCCTCTCTTCAGCTGCTGTTTCGGTGCATTTTTTATCTCTTCTTAAATATGTTATTCCAGAGCTGTTATTGATGGGCTCAATTTGGCCAGTGGTGCATTGGTCTTGGAGTTGTCTGGCATTGGCTCTTTTGGACATGGGGGAAGTTTCTGGCAGCTTCTCACAGAGACAACACCTGTTAGCCCTGTCCCCCTCTCCTTGCTATCAAAATCTTGCCACACGGCCCAATATAGCTGACTGATATCTGCTCCAATTCAAATCAATATTCAGTAACTCTCGTGGTAAGTAAAGTAATACATATTTTTATACATGAAGTGACATAACTTTCATAAAAATTGCTATTTTTATCGCTTTTTTGGAATCAAACATGAAAAATTCTAGTCCAAGAATGTCAACCTTTCGAAATACTTCACAAGCATTTTTTCCTGTCAAAACTGAGTTTTTCATGAAAAGCATCTCAATGGCTACAAATAGATTTGAAAAATACTCCATCCAAAAAATTTCAAAGAATTCTTGACAGAATCTTTGTTTTAAACAGGGCATCCTATAACATAAAGGGGTTCATATCTTCATAGTTGCAAACATTAATAAAATGCCCTTATCTTTCTTCCATTTTGACATATCAAAAATTACATTGACCTGAATAATTCCTGCCTCTAAATTTGAAAATGCTTAAAATTAATATGTAGCAAACTTTAGGGTGAACTAGTTTAGTCGATTTATATACCACTTTTGACAAATCCACACAAATCTGAATTACTTCAAAGAACAAAAAATTATCTCTTAGTTACATATTTAAGGCACGTGTATCTCATTCTACATTTTCTCCTCAGAATCACTCTGCTAATTTTGACAAAAAATGAAGAATAAAACAAAAAACCCTAGACTTAAAATTGCTTGAGGCTCACCTGTAAAGTCTTGAAGGGTACTGTCTACACCTAGAATCTGCTATCTGAAAATTAAAAATTAGTGTATGTTCATACATAACCACAAGAAAGAAAACTATGTATTAAAGTACAAGCTAATAACATCTTTCAACAGTAAGTCTTCTGCTATATAAAGCATCTTAACAACATAGCTTATTATTTGTCCCAATATGAGGTTCTAAAAACAAAGCAGGAAAGACTTGCAACAACTCTTCCCTCACATGGCTTTAGACAGGAAGACTGAACTACCAGTGTCTCAGTGGAAAAAAGGAGGATTTGTAGATATTTTACAAAATGGAGGAAGCATATATGAATACAAGAAAATGAAAAATGCTTTTCACATATCATAAATAAGACACTAATGTTTCTCTTTAGAAACAGCAGCTAAACAGCATTAAATTACAGGTAATTCAAACTATTTCCATAGTTTATAAAAACATCTGTAAGTCTGTCCTTTGGTAGCCCTCCATAAACTGGAGCAAAGCACTGACTTAGAAAAAGAATTCCCAGCAGGCTTACCAGGTGCTCCCATTTCATTCTTTTTTTTCCCAGACCACAGTGAATCACTCTTACATTGATCTTTTGGCTGCTGCCTCACAGTGTGAAACGCATTTGCATTGTACTTTTGGAAGTCCCACTCTGCAGTTCACTAACGAGCTGTGAACTATGTCACCAACATGGAAGTTGTAGAACTTGATGACTCTTACTGTGATGTGGAATATATGGAATGTCAAATACTGATTTGCATCAATATCATAAAGTTATTCAGGTTATGAGCTGATACATGAGTAGTTATATCCAGTTACTCAGGCCAAAATTGCTGCAGGAGAAGGAAATAAAGTTCCTTTCATAAGTGAGTCTGGACAGAGGAAAAATATGCCAGTATAAACAGTAGATGTAGAATGCATTGGAAGACAAGAGGTGTTTATTAAATACAAATAACTTCTCAGCACTAGAAAGATAGTAATACTCAGCAACTGAAGGCTAGAGAGGATGGTATGCACCTTTCTTTGTCTGGGTGAAGATATGTGTATCTTTTGCCCACTTGTTCTTTAGCAGGATTTGGCTGCAAGAATCTAAATGCAATTACAAAATGAGAGAAGAACACCAGTGAAATATGAGTGCTTTGAACATGGGCATTTTCAACGTGCTCTTGGAGGGCACACATATACCTTTCTTTATATTTCATTGGACTAGTCAGCTCCCCACCATTCAGATGTTTTAACATTTCATAGCTTACAGAAATAATATTGTTTAACTTTTATAAAAATCACAGAAACAAGGCTATGGAGTTAGGTACAAGGTTTGTTAATGATGTGCAAGAATACAAATGAAAGCAAAATCCTGAATGCACAGGTTATATCTGAAAGCTGCACATACATATGACAACATAATAGAATCAACTTTACATAAGGGTTTTCATCCACAGTAAGAAATTATTGCGTTGACCTGTGGTAATACCACAGTGATTGTAAAGGCCCAGAGTACATTCAAAGTCTAAGAAGGAGATCAATAACTTATTTCAGTGTTCCTAGGATAAATTTATAGTAAGTGGTGATGAGGGATTTAGGAGAAGGCTAGCTAACTGACAGCTAGCCAGTGACTGGGACATTGGTTTTGCAGCTGTGTGAGCTATTTGGAAAGTCTTTAATTCCACTGGAAAGCATTTATCTTAACTTATTAATTCAAAGGAAGAAATCATAAAGACAACAAAAATATTTTTCATGAGATTTTATTAAACTGAGCACCTGTCTTAATAATTACGGTTTAAAAGTCTCCAGGACTGGATGAAAAATTAAGTGTGTTATGTCAAACATAAGTGAAATAATTTACATTTTGCTTCTAGACTTACTTAAGGGGATCAAAATTCAGATTGTCTGTTTTACAGTAAATTAGGCACTTTGAAATCTACTGTCATTCCAATTCACTAGTGGGCAGATGGCTGCTGTGAGTAAACTGTGCCACATTCAGTGAGACTGGACTGATGCCATGTATTTGTGACCCACAATATTTGTGAGAACTTCAGAAAGGATACCAATGCTATACAAATGTATATGTATGTTTCATGAATAAGCAGTCTGAATACTTTTTACATTTCAATAACATGCCAGAGGTAACAGTGCATAAGCTGACTTCCATACTCATATGGTATCACTCAGAAAAAAAAAATTGTAATTATATGCTATTTTGTAAATAGTATTATTTTCTTGTTAGGATGCTATAACTAAAAGAATTGATTACAACAATGCAAAACTTAATTGTTACTATCTGTGCTTCAAAGGAGCATAGATAGTAAAATTACCTACTTTTACTGTCTTTCACCTGGCTCATCTATCAAACTCTGCAAGTATGATACTTTTTAATTCAAAGGGATTTAAATTAATCTCAAATATCCACAAACTTTCATTTTATCATACTCATGTCCTTGTGAGTATAAATGAGATTATTAATTTAAATATCCCACAAAATCCAGCATTGTGAAGGTTAAGTGAAAGGCATGCAAGGGCAAAAGAGGTTGTCCAAGTGCGACACAGAACTTTTTCTTCCCTTGTACAGCTTCTCCTTGTTACTGTTTAAGCACTGCAGGCCAGTTGTTAAGTAGCAGCACTGCTACTGCTTTCAGTACCCCCCACTTTGCTTGTGTTTATGGATTTGAGGTCAGTCTTCTGTATCGCCTGGGTAGTAAGTGACTGCGAAGTGCCTAGGATGCCACCCATGACTGAAGACAGTAGAGGTGCTTTAGTTTCTGAAAGGCAATAGCAAGTCTAGCAGATATTATTGACCAAGGCTGTTGAGATAGCTGGCCATAGCCTGCCTCAACATCTAACTACTGAATAAAAAGCAGTGGCAGCAGCAGGAAACACGCAGGTTTAGAGCAACAGAAGCCAAGGAAGGAAGCAAAACTAAGAGACAGCAACAGTAAGACAAAGTACATATAAACTTTTAATGAATTAACCTTACAAAAGACAATAGCTTCAAAACATTTGACACGTTTGTACAAAACTATTCCAGCATTGTTAGTTCTCTCTTCAGAAAGAATGCCAGCAAGCCACCCAACGTGTCCCTGGCTATGAGATGCAACTGGTGATCACATCCAAATCATGTGTAGACAGAGTAAACTTATTTACAATACTGTATACTTTAATACCAGATTAGTAGATGCTATTGGGGAGCGACTGTATTTTCCAGAAAACACCATGCATCAGAAAATAGTATGCACCCCTAGCTTTATTGCCTTTTTTCCCCACATTTGTCACTAACACTTCTCTTTAGTCCTTTCAGGATGCGTTACCTCCTTTTGATTCCTATTCCTTCTTTTCTTGTCTTTGAGTAACAGTGCAAGTAGCAGTACAATCTTCCAGTCCTACCGCGTACATCACAACTGTCCTTGCACATAGAAATATCAAGGTGCAAAATGATGGCTCATGGGACTATTCTGCAGCCATATTAAAATAAGTGCCACATACCAGAAAATAGCACGCATGTTAAGGGCCAAAATGTAGTTAAAAAGTGCGTGATACTTTCCTGAAAATATGGTACTGATGACACGTACAAGCATCTTCACGATGCCACGTTCCCTTGTGACAGGGATCTCGTCATTTCTGTATGTACAAAGTACGTCTTTAATTCTCCTTTTCCTTTTACATTTATTATTCCTCTGCAGGTGCTCATGTACCCCAGTGTTTGCAGGACGTTGTTTGTCTCCTCTGTAACCTGCAACAATACAGTAATACAGCCAGTGTTGATAACAAAGCACAGCAGAATCTTTTTCCAGTGTGTGAAGATAATATAATATTCTTTTCAGTTATAAGGGGTTTGCTGTAATGCTTACAAGGCCTTTAAGTGAGGTTTGAACACCTGAGCTTTCAAGCAGTCTGTTGCTGGATGCCCATTCTAATCACTTACATCAAGTATCAAATCTGGTGTAACCACTTCTGTACCCAGGGTTGCCAGCAGAGAGCTTGTAGATAGGTAAATGGTACTAGGGACAATACTCTTCCTCATATAGCACTTTCCTTAACTTCATGAGCTTATTTTCGCTTGAGTAGACCCAAGCTTCCCCATCTTTCTACAACTACTAAGGCTGTGTAAATGAAGTGATGGTAAGGTGATGGTTAGCATCACCTTTCAGAGCTGCTGTTGCCAGTTTCTCACATAACTGTCAGTGAACCAAACTTGAGGTCATTCTACCATTTTAGGTGAAAGCCCACTAGCACAAAATCAAGACTTACCTGTATTTTGTCTAAGACACCAGTGCTGTCCATCCTGCTGGCCACATTTACTGTATTGCCCCATATATCATATTGTGGTTTTTGAGCTCCAATTACTCCAGCTATTACAGGTCCATGGTTTATACCTGGAAAACATCAGAACTTAACATTACCAATGAAGAGAAAGGCAACAAAGCTGGTGAAGCCACTGGAGCACAAGTCCTATGAGGAGACTCTGAGGGAGCTGGGGCTGTTTAGCCTTGAGAAAAGGGGGCTCAGGGGAAACATTATCACCCCCTATATCCATCTGAAAGGAGGCTATAGCCAAGTGGGAGTTGCTCTCTTCTCCCAGACAAGCAGTGACAGGCTAAGATGATAGTCTCAAGCAGTGCCAGAGGAGATTTAGGTGATTATTAGGAGGAATTGCTTTACATGAAGGGTGACTAGACATTGGAATGGGCTGCCCAGGGAGGTGGTGGAGTCACTGTCCCTGGAGGTGTTTAAGAAAAGACTCGACGTGGCATTTGGTGCTGTAATCTGGTTGACATGGGGGTGTTCACTCATAGGTCAGACTTGACAATCTTAGAGGTCTTTTCCAACTTAACTGATCCTGTGATTCTGTGAAGATCCACCAAACAAGGACGGTGCATCTGGCATATAGCAAGTCAATGAATGCAGCATTTGGCCCTCGCTGAATAGTGAGTACGGGCAGCAAACCGTGGTTTTATTCATTCATGGTTTTATCAACCACTTACAGCAGGAGAATGTTAGTTATAAAAATGCCAAAAGTCAGTTCATCTAATCTTAGTTTTATACCTCCCTCCCTTCCTGAGTAATTTGCTATTTTCAACCACTGCCATCCTAATAACCTGCTGCTGCCTTTATTATGTAGCATGAGAACCACACTGTGGGTTGAGCAGCAGCTTCTGGGCAAACAGATATACAAGAATTTCTTTTAATTGCTACTTGTAATGAAAAGGGCCTCTCCTCTCTGCAATAGTTGATGGTCCAATCAAGTTACTTTTGTAGCTTCTTTGCTTCTTAAATGTAGAATAAACTAATGCAAATGAGCTGAAAGGATTTGAAGCCTTGTTCTGAAGGCTGGATTGACCATAGAATGGTACTAAAGATCTGCAATATAAATATATGTATTCAAATAATTTGATTAAGCATGGAGTAGAACAATATGGTAGAACAGCATAGTCCCTCATTAGACTCTGGGCATTTTTTATTTTGTAGCGAGTTTGTAACCTATGTTATGTCTGTAAGGGGAGTGAGTTGTACTCTACTAGTAGGGAAAGAATCTAGGAGGCAAAATCCAAACTACTATTGTTAACCAGCATCAAATGTACTGTAACTATAGCTGTACATACCGAATGAGCAGGAAAGCCAAGTTAAGCCTAGTGAGAAATAAACCCTGCACAAGTGAGTTATTTGGATTTCTAAATTTATCTTAATGGATCATAACTAATTTCCGTTAATTCCTTGACAGAAACCATCATTAGGGATATATCCATGCAGAAAAATGACAGTGTGATTGTAGGATGGAGAAGGATCTCAGAGCTGGCTCATCTGGTATGTAACATGGCAGTGCAGGCTAGCAACCGCACTATCAGCCCACTTGGAAACCCTGAAAAATGACTGTAGAAGTTAAATTGGGAAAATATGCAAACAGTACAAGATAACAAATGGAACCTGATATATATTTGTCTTAAGTGCTTGGGGTTAAGTGCACAAAGGGACTTGGGCCTTGCAAAACTTTGTATTAACAACTGAGCCATGGATGGGTTTTTCTATTTCATGACATACAGCTTGTAGAAAGCACTGGGGAGCTAAGAGCGGAATCCACAAAAGCCATCTGCTGGGTAGCCCAACCTGGCTAGCAGGGAATATTGCAGAGATGTGTGTGGCCATGGTCCAGAAACTGGGGCAGTGCAGTGGGACTTCCCTACAAATTGCAATGAGCAGGAAGGGAATTTTATTTTTTACCTCCTTCCTTGAACCACCAATGTTGATGATTTGAGAAATGCCTCAGGGGCTCAGGAGTTGCCTTCAGATCCCTCCTCCTTCAAGGAAACTTCTACCCATATATCTTAGGAATATGTTCTGGCCACCCAGCCATTGTGGGATATGCTGCTCTATGTCATTCCTGCTGGTGTGAGTCTTTTTTGCATGACACACATGAATGTTTGTTGGTGCAAGACTGGAAGAGTAGTACTCTCACTACAGATGAATGCTCTATCACAGAGTGATATCATTTATCTCTTTCTTTCATATTCAAAGCAATATTTAATCATCCCATGAAATGCAATACTGTTCAGCAGGAATGACAAAGAATATCTCATTCTGAAGTATCCTACAGCCTGGGCTCATGGCCTAGGCTCACCCAAAACCAGGAACCAAATTCAGTCACCTACAATACAGACAAATGTTCCAACAGTGAAGTTACATGGAAAACAACACACCAGCCTCTCATCTGAAAGAAAGCAATACCTGTGCAAAACCTACTGCAAAAGCATATCTGAGCTTGTCTCATAAATCAAGCACCTCAACTAGCAGAAGGGGAGGAATGCCTAAAATGTCATCTAGATGCTCCCCTCCCTTGCCTGACAAGATCAGAGCAGTGTGTACCTCCTAAGTCACACTGGCATTTTGGGCACTCACAGAAAATTATGAAAGCCGAGACCTCTAATGAGTTGCAAAAATTTCAGACTTAGATGGCCAAGGGAGGCTTTTACAAAGGGTAGTTTGAGTACAAGTCCTTACAGTGGGGACTAGGTCAGAAGCAGTTGTTAAAATGTTTCTGTGGCTATAATTAATATGGATATCAGAGGTTTTCATCATCCAGTGGTGGGAAGTGGAGAAGAGGTGCAGTGAAAATGAAGATCTGAGTGGTGCCTATGTTGGATTATGGTGGCACAAGTACTACTTTGGGGCCTGTGTTTCTTTTTAGAGTTAAAACATATTTTTTCATTTCATGAAGCAAAGGAGTCTGAGTTCTCCGTAATCTTTAGCAAAAACTGTAAAAATCCAAAGTGAGCATTTTGTTTTGCTTCATGGTCCCCACTTAAAAGGACTCAGTACTGCTTTAAGCAATTTGCAGATGTAGTCCTGGCATCCAGCAGCTCTCTGCTCATACCGAAGGTGCTGATACAAATGTTTTTGCATATCTGATATAAATGTTTTTGCATGTATGTGCCATGTCAGCTATGGCAAGAACCATCAAGTTCTGTAACACTCTGAGAAGGAAGCATACTTCTGATTTGCTTTGTCATTTTTAGCTCTAGCAAGGAATACAAAACATACTGGCAAAGGAGTGCCCTAAGAAGCCCGTTTCAAAGTCAGAAGAGAGCACGTTTTGCCAGTGGGTGGCACTGTGAAACAGACTTGAGAGGAGTAGCCAAAAGGAAAAAACAAGCGGCGCAGCAAGGAAAAGACAAGACAGGAGAATAACTGTTGGAAATCAAATACTTCTGACACGTTTACAGAATTTATGGGTTTTCAATATTTGTTTACTGTTTTCATTTCACACTTTCCACGTTACATATTGCATTGTGAAACTGCTGTGTACTGCTATCAGGAAATAAACATTTTGGAACATATGGTTCTTGACCAGCTTTGAATTCATTTATTTCATCATTCTTTCTACTGCTTACTGCAGCTGTCTGTTTCTTTTTAAAAATACCAGGATGCACAAGAAGAAGCAATTAGAAACTGAAACATAAGGGATACCTCTTTCCAAGATAAATAACTAGTCATCTTTGCCCTTATCTGAGTAACAAAGACAAATACTCTCCCTTGTCTAGCACTGAAAGGAACGAGTGCATTTTTGTGTGCTTGCTTGAATTTAGTACATGTAAAATATTTCAAACTCCAGCCTCACTGGCCCCTTATAGCTCTTGTCCTCTGACCATTTATACAGTTTTGCAAAGCCCAGTCTAGAGTTTTCTTGTGCGTTCTTTTGGTATTTGCAAACTTCCAAAAATGTATGGCTTATAACCTCTACAAAAATTTTTACAGAGTCACCATAAAACCATTCAGAGACACATGAACACATTTTTTTCAACCATTCTTTAAATAGGAATACTACCCTTTTCCAAGTCTAGCCTAGAAACACTCTAGGGGTTGATGGGCCATACCTTGTAGGCTGCTTTTAAACAGGATGAAGATGGTGCTGTTTACTATCATGGCCCTTTTGGTCAGTTCTACTACTACTTCAATCAGCTGGTACTTTGCACTGAATTCTCCCCTTTGTCCATGATATTCTCCTAAGAATCCTGTCATACTCACCTACTCGTAACTTGAAGTCATTGAATGAATGCTTGTTTATGACATCCAGCTTTGCCACCAAGGCAAATGCAAACTCCACCATCGTTCCTATGTGCATATACTGTCGTTCTGGTTCCTGAATTCAAAAGACAAACAAACAGTGTGAAATTGTTCTTGTGAGCCTTGGTTGCTGGAAGAATACAATCAAAATACGCTGAACACATGAAGACACTTCAGCCCTTAGGGATGTCCTAGTGTCAGCAGATGCAGAGAACTAATGTAGAAGGTGGTACCCTGTCCAGCATCAGTTAGATCAAACAATGGCTGAAAGACAGGATGTATTTCACTTGTGTACAACCAGGCAGTCTAGAGGTGATAGACAGGTGCCTAATCTAACATTTTGATTGTCAAGTGATTGATTAGCTGCTGTCTAATCCCAAAGGCATTCAATTTCTATGTGTGCCTAGAATTAGTTAACTCATTTTGTCTAAGTGTCTGCTTCTATTGTATTCCCTTTCATAATAAATAATGCTTGTGGACAGTCCCACAGAGATTCTTCCCTTTCACTGTTGCACAGCTCAGCACCCTTATAAAATGCTTACCATCCAGTGAAATCCACAATTTTAAAAATTCTTCCACTGATCTCATCTTGCAGATAAGCAAGTACCTCTGAGAACGTTTAACAGACCTGAACATGACTAAAACACAAGAGGAAGAGGGCAACCCCACTCTGCCCTTTTATTTACAGAGTTTATACCACTTATCAAGGCGGTAGATTTAATCTCTACTCATACATAACAAAGTAACCTGATTTTAAGGGCTGTTTGGAGTCCTTTCAGGCTGAGGAGAAAATTGATTTTTGTGTCCCACAGCCCAAGGTAGGATCCTGACAAGTGAATGATTTCATAAGACACAGACTCTTTGATCTCTATGAGAAATTACTGAATTTTCCCTACTTCTTGAGATAAAGGGACAGAAGAGATGGACAGATGACAACTTTAGAGATGATTCATGGAGTGCGTGCATCAGCCTAGGATGGGACAGTAGTGATGCTTGCCAGAGCAGCTGTTTAGATAAATTAAGCCTGTTTCCTTCAGAGTTCACTCCTAGCTAAAACAGATGGTCCTATTCAGACCCCTTCCTTAGGCACTTAGTCTTCCTTGGATGCTTGTTTTAAGCTGGGGGTGGTTCCCAGCAGTATGCCTAGCAGTCAGTCACTGCCACACTAGGTACTGCAGGATCTGTGCATCTTTGGGAATCTGGAATAAAGGCTGCTGAGTTCTGGCGGATTTCTTTTGAGAATGTGAACTAAATCACCAAAGGAATGCTGAACTGTGGGTCTCCTGATTGTGTAAATAACTCAAAAGATAAATTTCTTCCTCTGCATACACTAGTTTTAGTTGTGATTGAGAGGTCTCTATGTCTTCATATCTTTGGTCTGCAGTTCTGCATTTTCTTCATCCCCTTCAACTCTCTGTATTAAATGTCAGAGCTAATTTAAAATAATTCTTTGTCCTCAGGATCCTAAGGGTCTATAGTTCATGTGGTAATTGCTTGTGTTTAGAAGGAACACGAGTTTGGCAAGAACACATTAATCCTTAGCAAAGACTGTGTTGATTCTTAATTGCTGTCTCTCAGTTGCTAACCTAACGTACTCTAAAGATCATGGCAAAAACAATGTTTTTGAATAAGTTATGAATTTGATTTTCTGAACTGGATTTCCACTGACTGCAGTTCCTAATCCTACCATAGTAAGTAAACTAGAAAAAAAGGAACATATTCTCAATGCTGAATCTGAGGGTTCTGTACATGTAGTTACTAAGGCAAATCATTCCTCCCAGCTCGTAACAGAAAACATTACTTCTTCTAATCCTTTTTATGCTCTGTAAATCCAGTCCTGATGCAGCACATAGGAATAAAATCCTGTACTGTATTTAGAGTAGAAGCCCTGTTTTAGCAAATACAGAGGTGGCATTTTCAAACTGCACTATGAAAAAAAATTCACAGAGACTACTAAAGTATGTACTTGTCCAGTACAATACAATCTATGCTAATAAGGAAAAACTAGGCCACATTATTATACATAACCTGCAGCTTAATGAACAGAATTTTAGCTTTCACTTCAATATGCATTTTATTAAGCAGAAACATTTTCCTGTACCTGGCACTGTTCTTGGTTGGGTGTAGCACTCAGTCCTGTTGCTGCCATATAAGTGCTTCCAATGGTCTTTATCTTTTCAACTCCACTGAACTTTGGCTTTGACAGTAACTGTAAAACAAGAACAGTCATTCATTATTCAGATCAGCTGTCCTGTTACTCTAACACCAATCAGAGAATCAAGTCTTAGAACAGTTTCTCTATGGACCTCAAATGGCTTCACAAATGTATACAGGATGAAGGACTTAAGGATGGATAAAACAATGGTTACAGAACTTCAAGGAAAGGGAATTTCTAACTTCTGAAATACCTTTTTACTATAAAAGGGTTGAAATTATAGTAATGAGAATAAATTCCATCTTATTTTACATACAGCTTTTAAAAGTCAGTAGACTTTGCACTCATGTGGTATTGGAACTGGATCACCACAGCAGCCAACAGTTAAGCTTTAGGCAGCTTTCTGAAAGTAAGCATCTATTCCATGCCAGTGGAATGGTCCATGTCAATGGGACTAGAATCCAAGGATTTTAGTTCATATATCCCAGTTTCTTTTGAACATTGGACACCCAATGCTCTCCAAATGGGTTTGCTGCTAAAACACCCTCTCTATAGCTGCAGATCCACAAATCCAGACTGTGCTCTCTGAGTCACGACACAATTTTAATACTTTTTACTGGTATTTTCATCACTAATAACTTCCCTGTAGAGAAATACTGTTCTCAGGGAGGCCTTTGTAGATGCCTTTATCCAATCCATCTGTAGTCATACTCTCTATTTGCTTGTGACTTCAGAGAATGGAACATTAAAACTTTTACAATCCTTCATTTGCTTGTGTATCAAATGGTAAGTGCAGATCAGGTATAACACAAAGTTGTACCTGACTTTAGACATTCATATTTGGAACCTGTGGTTAATACATGGCATGTAATGTAACTGCCTCAAAAGCTGCAGCTAAAGGGCAAAAAAGCAAAAAAAAAAAAATACACATAGGATTCTCATTACAGCAAATCAAGAGCAATTGACTATGATGTCAGATCAATATCTGATTTGTCCCACATAAATCTCTTTTTCTTTTAATAGTCCCTGTAAGTATTTTCTGACAGCTCTTCCACTCTCTCCTTCAAGTATGTTTTCTGACTCTTGCATATCATGACTTAGTAAGATTGAAACCATATGTCATAAATCACTGTTGTAGGTACATACATCATCAAAGTCTGCAATGATCTCATTTAGCAGCCTGAGACATTCCAACCCTTCCTTATTGACATCAGATTCTGTGTAAAATTCCTTGAAATCCGGAACAGAGGCAAACATGACACAGACACAGTCGTATGACTGGTGATACAGATCCTGTCCAAAAGAAAACAGAATAAAGAAAACAAATTGATCATACCCAGCAGTAAATAAGTTTCCTTATTAACATGCCATGTCCAGGATCTAAAAACAGAGGTGCTGCAGTAGTTAGAATGCCTTAAGATGGAGGTTGGATGTTTTTTGCATTTAGTTGTAGTTATTAAGCAATGTATAAACCTGTTTATAAAAGGGACTTAACATATAAAGCTGAAAATATTGTAATGATTTCTTTTCTTCCTGAACATTAACTCTGTGAAAACAAAATGTTCACTAATTTATTAGATAGGGCCCATCTCTGAGACTTCTTATGAAGAGAAGTTACTCTGGCTTGCGTGGCAGAAAATGTATTTCGTAAAACAATATCCAATTTATTATTTGCTGTTTGTTATTGTACTAACTAAAAAACTGAACCAAAATCACAAACTCAATATACTACAAATGCATAATGCAATATGACCTTGATTGATGGTTCCCAACCTAAAATGACAATATGCCTAAGAGGACAAAATAATGATCCTTTCTTTTGCATAACAAGGAGCTGGGGCAAAAAAGAAAGAAGTCACCTGAACTGAAACTTACTTATGGCATAGTCTGCACTGCCTTCTGTGACCACTGAAATGAGAGCATCTCTACTCCACAGAAAGATTCTGGTGCTAAAAATAACCACCTCCCACTACCCCCCTCAGTTTCCTCTCCACTACCCTTGAATGTTTCCCCCAAATTCACATCCCCCAAAAAAAGACAGAAAGAAGGGAAAATTATTAAACTAATACTTAAAAAATAAATAATATCTACACACAAAGGTAGACACAGCAATAAAAGAGGCTGTTATCTACTTCAATGTAAAACTACCTTCAAGTTGTTATTTGAGTAAAAAGGGATTTCAATACTCACATGAAAATGATTTATTCTATGAGTTCAAGAAACTTAAGGTATTATTTCCATTTTTACTTTGCAAAGCTTGGGTTTTGCAATTTGACAGTCAGTGTGTCCTTTTGGAAGAATGTGGTGTGCCTGTACACAGATGTGCACAGACATAATGGATCTTTACTGCTGATGTATAACTAAAAAATAACAGAACTGTGGGAAAACTGCTGACTGCTTCTCCCATCACAGGTGTGTGGGAAGTTTCTGAGCAAACATAAAAATAATGATGGACAGGGAGGAACACGAGCAGCTGGAGGAGATAAATTATTTATTACTAGATTTTTGTGCCTCCTGTATTTCCTAAGGATTCTATACCCATAGCATTGTTGAAGCTTTACCACGACTGTGCGTTGTAGGGATGGAATATATTGCTGCGATTCACAGCTCAAGCTGTTATTCTCCTGTTGCACCACGATTTAATCCAGATTTCTGAGACTCTGCTGTGGGAAACCCAAGGGTCAAGCCAGTAAGGAAATCTGGTCTGACTCCGAGTGTGTGGCATGTGGGGAGTCAAGCAGGCCATCTGTTGGCTCACTGGATCTGCCCACTGTGAAGGGGATTCAGTCCCAGCTCAGGTGGTGCAGGTGTGACTGCAGGAGTGGCTCCTGGATGGTCAGATGAGAATATTTCCTTAACATGGTACAGAGGCTACATTCTGTGGTTAACTCAGCTTTACTTCTATTTCCTCAGGTCACCTTCACTGTAACTTCAATTATAGCAACCCATTTGTCCTCCTTCTTATCTAATACTGGGGCAATATCCATCCCCACTAATGCTCAATAATATAGCACCATCATGGAAACAACAAGAGGCACTATTTATAACCAGATGAGTAGTAATTGTGACTATCACAATAAATTTCAGAGAATTTTAAGGAGTCATACCCAGCTAGTTTATTTTGATCATAATAATAAAGGATGTTACAATCAACTGCCTTAATTTTCCTGAGAGTTCTTCTCTTGAAACAGTACTCTCCAAAATGTGTAGTCAGAAAATTAAATGCAATACTATTCTAGGAAGGAACAGCTTTTCTTATTTTAACAAAAATAAAATCATCCTGTCCTTTGCATTCAAACATTTTCTTTTTCCTCTTAAATAACATCTGAAATTCTGCAACTATGTTCCTTTTACTGTCCCCTCATCTCCAGTGACTGAAGGTCTTCCTGGGATAGAGAAGGCAAACCAGTCCAATACTATCTCTTGGAGGGGGGTATGGTGGTCAGCTTCTCTGGGGCAGCATTTTTGCTCTAAGTAAGGTGCTAGCTCCATCCTGTAGCTAATAAAGCACAACTCCTCTTGCTCAGATATATTTCATTCTGGCCCTGTTTTCTGTTTTTCATTTTAGAGTTGAGCCTTTCTCTCAATTGGAAAATAACCTGTCTTATATCCAGCATGCAGACTATAAGCAGAAACCCAGCTCTGGAGGTTCAGGTAAAGCAAACAAACCTTTATTACTTGCTCTGAAGGAACTTTGTTTTTGGTGTATTAGCATTAGTTAATGTATATCCTGTTATAAAAAGACCTTTGTTGGTCATTTGAAACTACAGTCCCACTGCTCCCAGTTAGCATTCATCCACTCACTTTTTCCCTTTTCATTTCTTCTGCCTAATTTTCAGCAGAACACTTTGTTTTCCCTTTTTTCCATACAGCTAGCTGCATGCATAAAATATTAAGGGAAGTAGTATTTTGAAATAGAATATTCATTCATTTTCTTAATCTCAGAATCTGTTTTAAACAGAAAAAAAACACATGTAAAACTATACTAACTTGACTGTTTGCAGCTAAGGAAAATGTGGACAAATTTTAATGTCATATCTGTTGACTTAGGTATCCAGAGAGGGAAAACAAAGGTCTAATCTGCCCTAACATCTTTAGGTATATCTACCTACACAACCTTGCTGACATTGAAACAACTCTGTAGACACGGCAGATACTTATATTCCTGAATCCTTTCAGAGATTTAAAAGGACCTTCTTTTGAAAACTGTTGAAAGAAACAAAACAAGGAACAACTTGAGTTTGGGTTTTTTTGTTTGGTTTTTTTTTTTTAATGGATGTAATTAAAATCATGTCAAATTATTTTTACTTTACCTGACATGATGAGTTGGAGAGCTCAGCACATTACAATTTCTGTGCTTCATTAAATTAAATAAACTCATTCCAACCTAAGAATCTTAAGTGGTGACAAGACAAATCCAGTAGCTGGTACAAAGGTAAGCAGATGGTGTTGCTCTGCTGGCGAGCTGAGGTGGAGTAGCACATAATCAAGAAAGAAATCTCCTGATGGTTTGCTGTGTTTAATGCTTTAATTGAGAACTGGAGCTGAATCAACTTGGCTTCCAGCCAAAATCTTCACTGCATTCAAAGGAACCCCACAGCAATTTTTGTTTGACATTAGCTACCAAATGAGTATTTGCAGGGAATACCGAAGTATTGAAATACAGGCCTGATTAGTACTGCTTAATGAAAACCACCATGAAAGGGAAGATGTCCTTGTTGGCACAGGAGATCAAAAATGAATCCCTAAATCTGCCCTCTGCCCTCTTTTGTCAGTTTTGAAACAATTATTTGTCATGCACAAGTAATTCAAACTTTTACATTTAAGATCTTTATAGCTGTTATTCTCTCTATATGGATTTATATATATATACATATATTTTTTTTTTTTGCTTTGTTATTACTGTAAAGGAATATTAGAAGCAGATCTAATTTCCAGCAAAGTGAAGATGGATCTTTTGGGTGACTTTTCTGGTGCTTGGATTAGGTCCATTAAGCAGTGAGTAAACAGGTAATTCAGTGTTCAGAACATCTTTCCAGAATTAACATAGCCACTGTTTCAGGGAAAAGGTTAATTTTTGCTCCAATAAACAAGCTCTCCAGTGAACAGAAGAAAATTCAGAACCCAGTTGCAACTCCACTCTGATCATGAGGAAAAAATATTTGAATGCATACAATTTAAAATTAAACTCATGTAGATTCAACCATTCTGTTTTTCCTGCTCCTCACCTATTTTTACCATCCTTCAATAGGCAAAGTGCATTGCCACTTAGGAAAATTCCACCTTTTTATTTCAGGGTGTTACGGTGCATTCAGTGCTGTAAAGCACACCTTACAAGAAGGAAAGGGGAAATGAAAGGGACTGTAAATATATACTTTCACTGTAAGGACCTACTGTTCAAAACAGCATTAAGTGGTATTTCCAGGGTACACTGCTTTCTTACAGAGTAGAGGATATACAGAGACAGCTGACCTCATTCTTCAGGTTTCTTGCCAAGAAGTGTTCAGCTACGTGGGCTGGAAGCACATTCTCCAGAAGCACCCGATTTAGGTTCTCCATGGTTTCAATCTCCTCCCGCTCTTTTTTGAACTTGTTCTTCCACAGGAAGTCTAACCTACAGTAATATTCATTCTGTTACAAGAGGACACAGAAGTAAAGAAACAATAGGCATCTTGTCCTGCTGGAATACAGGTTTAAGAGACAAAATAAGCACAGTACACAACCCCTACAATGCTATTATTTGGCTGCTCAAATATAATTCCAGGTCCCACGGAAGTCACACAACAAGCATACACTTTGTGACATACATTTTATCAAATCCAACAAAAAGGCCCAGGAGAAAATTAGAAAAGTTGCAAGGTGCCTTAAACAATGGAAGATTTATTTATCTACTCTCAGACTTGAGTAGAAATTCATTCCAGAAATCAAACACTGTAATGGAAACAATGTATAGTTTTTCAACTTAATATTATTTTGTAAGTGCAGAATTTCACTTACAATAATGGGCGTTTCAAGAAGAGCCTAGTTTTTACTAACTTGAACTTACACCGTGCAACCAGCTTGTCAAAAAGAAAACAGCCTGTTGATATAATATACATTATTTCAAATAATGATCAGACTACCAAAAATAGCCCAGTCAGTTGGGCCAACTCAGTTGAGTTTTGGTTTTGTTGGTTGCTTTTACACTCCTTTCTGTAATACTTTATCCTGCTTTTCTTTTTGTCCCAGAGTTTTCACAGTAGCTTTCTAGTAATCACAACAACAATATCTGAAACTATATGAAACTATTTAACATCCTTGGAGTATCAGTATGTTTTGAGATCTAATTTCACTAGAAAGGTGGTGAAAAATTAATAAAACTGCACTTTTGTGGAGCTCTCTCCACTTCCTTTCAATATTGCCAATGTATTGTCATCGATTCTATGGCATTATTTCCACAGTAAAACCTCCTCCAGCCTATCTCATTTGACCTGATAAAAATCAAGAGCTATTTCAACGTAGTCTTAATGGTTTAACACTATCAGGCAATCTCAGTGGAGACTATGTTATTAACCAGGAGAATATGATTATGATGACAATCTTATTACAGAAAAACATAAAAGTGCTAGCCACTGTTATTAGAAGTCAGTAAGCATTGACATAAAAAATGAGAGTAGTCCTTCTGACTGGACTGTGGCTGTCACAGCTCAAAATGATTCATAGGTATTCTACTGAGATCACAGCAAAGATAAGAGCAGAAAGTTGAAATTAGGTGGTATTAAAATGATTTGGCAAGCTTTTAAAAGACAATGAAAGAAAGAACTGATGAAGAAATACTGTATCTGCCAAATACTTGCAGGATGAAAAAATACTAAGAGGAAAATGATTCCTCCACTTAAACGCATGGAGAGAATTATATTCAGGTTTCCTTTGAATTGGTTGATAAGGGCCAGGCACTATTTAAATATTTAATTACAAAACTGAAAAAGAACATCCATAACATGAAATCATTGTTAACATACTCTCTTTGTGCTGATACCTATACTACTAAGGACAGAATGCAGACCTCAAATGTACTGCAAAAGAAATATTCTGACTATTCTGACTCAAAGGTGATATTCTTCTGAAAGTAAAAGGGGTCTTGACATCTGTGAATGGGACATGGTGCATCTCAGAAATCTGGACTGTGAATGTCAAATAAACAAGCTGGATATTTTAAATAATTATATGTTACTAAAGGATATTTGCAAACTATAAGCAAAAGAAGAGTGAGCAGAGACTTAAATACTTGTACAGACAATCATAAAGGTATAGAGAACCTGAGAACAGATTTCTCCAGGAATTTGGAAATAGGATTTTATTGTTGCCCTGTCATTTTGCCTGTATTAAATGGCAATTATCAGTCCTATAACGCTTGAGGTCATGAATAGGGATTTTTTCAGAACTGTCCACATGATGCAAAATACATGCAGTCACTTTTTTAAAATGTCTTTTTTATACATGTGTTAGATATTTATACATCCAAGAACTTAGATTAGAATAAATATAAATACACATAGATGGTAAATTCAAATGCCACCAACTGTATTCATGCAGAAGAAATCCAATAAAACCCTGAGATGTCAAAATTCTTGGCATAAATTGACAGAAGTAACATGGATGCCTACTGAAATTAGATATCCATACATTTTACCAACTTTGTATTGAAAAGAAAAGGTGGTAGCTAAGTGAAGTTTTCAAAAAGGTATTTCTTCTTTAAAAGCTAGTATCAAACAGATAATTTATTTACCACCTGAGTATTTGCTGAATTAAATTTAGGTTGCTCCAAAAAAGCACAAAGAGAACTCAGAGCTCAGAAAAGAAAAATCAGATTGTATTCTACAATTTGCTTTGAAATTAGAAAAGTCAGCATATCATATTTTAAAAAGAGAAAAGCAGTAGCTTAGTAACTTGTTTTGAATTGTGGTTGTGGTTTTTTGTTTGTTTGGTTTGTTTGTTTGTTTGTTTGCAGGATATGAAACTTTTGGTGGATATCCTGGTCAGTCAAAACAGAGAGAGTGCTAGAGAACTGACAAATGGTATGAATATCAGGCAAGTATTTGGAAAAGAAGCAGGAAAAATAGAGCAAGGTACTTCGTAAAAAAAAACAGTGAATGCTAAGGAAAAAAGCTATTTAGACATACTGGCTGTTTAGACAGACTGGCTAAAGCTGATAGAATTGGAAGAGTTGACATACTTTCTGTAAGCATACCTACATCTACTACAAAGAAGTAAATTGTCATGTGACTAGCAGTGAAATTTGAAATAAGTTTTCATTGAATTCTTTCATAAGAGGCTCTTGAAGGGACTACCTTGTTCAAAAAGAGAAGAATTCCCTCACAAAATATAAGCTCATTAAAATACAGAACAGAGACAACAAGAAACACTTTTTACAGCTCAGGGAAGCTGCCACAAGCAGCTCAGCAGTAAAACTACCAGTGAAATTCAGTGTGGATAACTACAATATAATCATTCATAGAAAAAATATACAGCCAGCCTACAGAGTAATGGGACATATAATATTTTAGCTACTGGTGAGAAAGGAATTCACAGGCTCTGTCAATACTGGATTCAAAGCAGATCATAAAGAGAGATTTAGTGCTCAACAATGTTCAAATGTGAGCACACTCTTTACACAGTCAAGCCCTCACCAATCTGGATTCTCCTGGGGAGGGTGGAAGAGTCACCATTCTCAAGACATCACCTGCCTGTCGCCAGCCCATTATCAAGTAACTCTCAGAATCTGTATGCAGGGTGAAGTGAGTCACTTCGTCCCAGTGTCAGGAAATGGTTGTTGCCTGTGCTGGCAGGGCCATCAAAAAAACCCAGTTTTTCTTTCTCCACCTCGCTTTTGTCTGTTCACTCCCATCCTTCTGGCACAAGCATTGCTGTGGCCACGCCATAAATCTTGAAAATAGATCTGGCTCAAAACCAACCATTTCTGCAGGGTTAATTTTTAATCCTGACCGCTTCCGTATTTTGATCCATAATACATCTTCACAGTGAGCTGTGCCAATACAATGAGGAGACAAAAGGACAAAAATAAGCAGCTGAGGGAAGGTCTAATTCCTCCAGTGGTGATGCTAGCTGTGCAGCTAAAAGCATTAAGTAGGCTCATAAACCACGTAATGATATACTAACTCTCCCTCTCTTCATCCCACTGAAGCAGAAGCACTTATCCCCTGGCTCTGTGTTTGATTCAGGAGAGGCATCTCTATGATCAGTGGTGAGCGTCTTCACAGAGCTAGGCTTGCAGGAAAGCATCCACTTTTTGTTTGGATGAATTTTTTGGTTACTCATCCCGGGGACAGAGGACCACCAATGGCAGCTGAAGGGAAGTAGAAAGGCTACCCTCTTCATCAGTGGCTATTATCTTTAGCATTTTTAAAATAATCAGATATCAAAAGAAGAAAAAAAAAATGTATTATCTGCAAAAAATGCAACAACTAACAGAGAATTTACTTGTATATTACCCTCTGTGGAAGAAGGGTAAGGAAGAATTTAATTTTGTTGACACTACCAAGATGGCTCAACAGTATCCTGCAAGTGCCACTCAATGAAAGTAGAAAAGAGGAAGTTTAAAAACAGAAAGAGGGACACTGTCACATGAATTTTTATCAAACTGTGAAATTCATTATCAGTGTTGGGAATGCCAGGAAGATAAAATGGGTTAAAAAGGAATCAGACAGTGAAGCAGAAAGCAAAACAGCCAATAGCTATTAAACACAGCCACAGAAACACCAACTGGCAGAAGGTGAGAAGTATATGTCCCTGGAAAGGTCACTCTGTGCAAGTTGATTTCCTCCCCTACTCTTCTTCCAAACATTTGCTACCCATCAATATCACCAACAGTAACTTAAAATGGCAGGTCTTATGCCGGGTATGTATTAAATTAGTTCATAACATTTTCCAGTAATATTTAGACTTTGCTTGAGACTGTTTGAAAATGAAGAAGTTTTTTTTCTCCTTCTTCTTTAATGGAGAATAAGTTAGCAGAAAAATCAAAGGTAAAAGACTGAAGAGGTACAAATAAGTGCTATCACAACAAGGATCCTGACCTACAGCTCTGAAAATGAAGACTTTTTCCATTACACGATCATTTCTTAGTTGGTGTATCAGAGAACACCTCTAGCAGTGTGCAAAACAAACTTTCTTGTTGATGTGACTGAAGCCACAAAGGAATCTTTCCCAGTGAAGACAATATTCATTCTCTCCTTTATTCTTGGTATTGCACCCTCTGCCTCCATCTGAAACTTGACTTGACAGGGACTAAAGATTTTCCACTGATGCGATGAAGAACTTAGCCCTCTTTCTGAGGGAAAGTAGCTGTGCTCTAGACCCACTCTGTCACCACCATCAAATGCACAAACTCTAAATGTGCTGCTGGTGACAAAGCAGATGAAGAATGTTATTTCTAAATCAAGAAGGATGTTCTCCATTACAATAAATAGTGCAGAAACTGCCAGATAATTTTTTGTGTAGCAAGCTGCAGGGCCTGCATGGCAATTTAAATGACAGTCATCAACTTTTGAGGAATTGTAATATAAATGAATGATTTAAGGACAGTCTGGAATAGTCCTTCTCAAGGCTGCAGTCTGTGAAGGCTCAGGCTGTTCATGAGATCTCACATGGATTGTCTCTCCCATTTCAGAACCCTGTCTTGTGAACTGCATTCTGGCACAATGGGCTGGAATTGCAGCTTTTACCCATGAATCTTACACAGGCCTGAACATTTAGAGAAAGAACTGCCCTGGCATCTTCCCTGAGCTTAGTACAGGGTAAGACCATTGACATCACATTTGTTCTGGAAAAGCACAACTGGGTAATAAAAAGAGTAGTTTCCTGTTGGGTCACAGTTTTTAGTGCAACCGTGGCCTCAGCGTGTGGTACACGTCTGTGTGCATGCTACATTGTTTCTGTGTCTGCACCAAATTTCTAATAACTGTGAAGAAAATAGCTTGCAATTCAGCAACCAGGGTGACAGCAGATGGATGCAGACAGATGGGAGCAAACGGGGAAGCTTTGAGCCAGTATCGGTCAGAATGACAAGCAATAGTCACAGCACTCTATCAGCATAATGTCAGTGATAGCTATTGGTGAGTTTTAGGGGCCTGTTGGAAGGCAAGAAAGAAAATAGTTTTGTAGATGCTCCTGACACTCCTTTGCAAGGGTGTGGGGAAGAACAGGACAGAGGTGTTGCTTTGAGAAGGTGACAGGCTGCATGTGGCAGCTGGCATTGTGTCCACTGGTGCAGGTGAAGAGAAGTGTGTGTCTTACCTGTCTACCCAAAACCAGTAATGTGATGAAGAATATGAACAAGGAAATTGAGCCCATTGTCTTCAGGTCCTTCAGTATTCCTGGCCTATAAAATAAAAACATAAGTAAAGCAGGCTGCTCAAAAGTTAAACCAATATTATTTCAAGCACAAAAGTAAGATCACAATTTATATGTACTACCTTCTGGTATATAAACTAAAAAATTTCAATATGATATGCTATATTATTTGATGAAATATCATTATTTATATTATGTAGCTCTAAACACCTCTACTACATTCTCTGCAAATGTGCCTACATTTTAAAGTCCAATAATAAGATGAGGATTTAGGAAAAATAATATCCTTTTTCACTTGCAAATGGAGAGCATTTGTAGCTTATTCTATACAAGTAGAATAAAAATGGATTTTTAATGCAATAACACTATTTCAGTTGTGGAGAGCTCGACCATATCCAATGAATATGAAGAAACAGAAACGAAAGCACCTAACTCCCAAGAGACCTTTTCACCTGAGAATTACAGGACGTACAAACTAGATCTTGTACAGAGTTTATTAAAACTCTGCTTTGGCAAAAGTCACTAAAGGTAATGGGAAACAGTTCACACTAGAACTCCCTGACTCATGCCACTGAAACTAGAACCTTGGTGAGAGATTTAGGAAGGAAAATAACAACAGAGTGAGCTTGACTGACAAAATCAAAGCTGCTGGAAGCATAAGCTCAAACTAACCTGTCCCCTGGTTCTCCATACCATCACACACATACCCTTTCCATTAACAAAATGGAAACAAAGACTTGGGTTTGTTCATTTAATCTTTAGATTCAAGTGCAAAGAAAGCCTACACTTTTTTTTTTGTTGTTCAATTAAGATCCTTTTCCATGATTGTTACAGCACAGGAAAAATGATATTGAAACTACACTAAATATCTGAAATTTCTGATACGGCATATGCCATACACTTGGCCTACACAGAAAAAAATCACCTCTTCATTTTGAAAATGAGGTAGAAATTACACCTGTCCAAAAATTATTTTACACAGCAATAACAGGAAATAGAGTCAGAACTTTAGTCTTACATATTATCACCTGTAACAAAGATTTCAGCAGTCTCACTAAAAACTTAAGATATAAATGCACAGGCACAGCAAAATAAAATGAAAAAGATCCAAACTGTTGGTCTGCTAATTTTTTCAATCGCTAAGACTTCATTTGTAACATTTCAGACTATGTACTAGTTCTGGGGAAGCTTCTTTGTCTTGTAGCAAATATGCTCTAAAAGCCTTAATGATGTGCAGCCTGAGGCCTTAACAAACCTGATGATGACTGCTTTGTAATGCCCTTTATGACAAAAATGCAAATTAACCATATCCCATTTCCAATAGTATGCAATTTAAATGCCTTGGTCAGACTTATTTTATAATGTTCTGAGGTGTGACATCAAATATTGACTGCAGCAGGACAATGATTTTACATTGTGACTCAGATTATATACAGCTAAACATATATCTTCCTTGACATAAGAACTACCATGGGTAGTATTTATCTTCAGAAAGACTGGAGTTAGCCACCTACCTTCTAAGAGGTGCCATTGCATACATAAATTTGCTGTAGTCATCCAGCATGGGCCCATGAGTGTGCAGAAGGATAACATTGTAGCCCACCAATGCAATCAACATTATTACCATTTTCAACTCATAATTTATCCTCAGGAAAACAGAACAGGAAATGAGCCCTAATATGCAGCTGTATATAAAATACTGGCAAAGAGAAATCAAATGGAAAAATATTTAGAATTTGGCTCTTGAGTAGGAAATCATGCATAATAAAATGCTCAGGCTACTTTAAAAAACAAATTATTGACTGACCACTGAAGTGTGCAATCTATCACAATCTGGGACACTATGGTTTATAGACAGCCAATAAAAACAAATTTATGCTCTGTAATTTTCACCCTTTGACACATTTGATTTACGCATCTACATTTGTGGGATACCACTCCTGGTGTTGAAATCTAATGTAGGAGTCTGCTGCCAGCAGACTGATATAAGATTTATTCCTGTTCCACTGTAAAATTTTCATTCATTCTTGAGTCCCAGGATTACCTGTATATCTTGCTAGCATTTGGGTCAAGGTCAAATGACTAAAGGCCTGAAAACAATAATTTCATTGTCTAAATTTGCAGTTGTTATAAAACTGATGCAGTACACCGTTGTTATGAATATAATAGACAGGCAATTTTACGAACTCTAGAAATGCAGCTAGGAGAGGAAAAATACAAAGCTATTAACAGACCATGCATAATATAAATATAAAAAATCCTTTTCTCAAATCCTGTGGAGTAATAGCCATATAAGAACACATTCAACTGCTAAAAAAAAAAAAAAGCCTTTTCTTTCCTATGTCATATATATCAACAAAAATACATATAGTTGAAGTTAAATTCCTGGAAAAAATATTTTCTCATGATGCTTTCTGGAAATTGATTACGGCATCAAAATTAATGTTAAAACAGGAATGATCTCTAGAATCATTATCTTAGTCTTTAATATGTAACCCCTTTGCCAGAAATGCTTCCTGAAAATTACAGTCCTGCACCTTGCAAGGAAGTTTCTTTTCTGAAACTACAAAGCACTCTATTTCTAGTCCTGCTATTTTTGGACTACTGTTGACTTGTTGATGGCAGCACTTTTGACAGAACCTGAATCACTGTATACTAATTTTGGAGGATCACTAAGAAGGATAATTTTCACACCACCCATCAGACAGAATTTATCTACCATCTCAGTCTTTGCTGCTACTGCAATTTGCTCAAAGATCTGATTGAAATAAGAAATAGATAGAACTATTGTTCAGAATCACCAAAAAATAAAACTTCTCTGATAGCTGCATTTCAGAGGAGGTCACACTCCAAATTCAGTGTTACATAAAAATAGCAGCATCCTTTTTTGAGTCAATAAGGCATTCTACTGTTGAAATCAGTTTTCCAAAAAGAAACAAGCAGAGGCAGTCTTGAATCCACAACTGGATACTGTTTGACAAAGACCCAGAAATTTTCAAGTGGAACAGTCTCTGACAGTGTTCCATAGGAATACAGAGAAGAGATTGAAAATTTCAGACAAGGGTGGATGAATTAGAGAAGAGTGGTACAGCCTCACATTTAGGAATGCAGACCTTACAGTGAAATGCCGTGTTTCAGTAGGCAACAAGCAGATCTGGAGATCTGGAGAGTCTGGCAGTCCACAGAGCAGTGAAGCTGAGCAGGTGAAGGCCCCTGCTCTGCTTCGTGCATTCCCTTAGCCAGCTCACCCAACTTGTCATAACCCAGGATCCTGCAGGCAGCTCCCACTTGGTACCAGTGTGATGCCACCTCTGCAGCCTTGGCTTTATCCAACAGTGCAATGGCACGTTCCCATGGATGTCTCTTTTGTCTGACAGCAGTGAATAGAAATGTCTCCTTTTAAGAAAATCCTCAAATAGCTCAAAAGAGGAAAATGCTGGGTAATCTCTCCACAGACAGAATCTGCACCTCAACATCTGAAGGGGTGTAACTCCATCTATTCTCTTTTTCCTTCTTGTGCTAGCTAATAAAGGTATTTTAACCAATACCTCGCAGAGTCTGAGCGTCTTTCTTACAGGGATCACAGGTCTGGTGCTTTGCACCAGGGTACTACACACATAGGATCCAGCCCAATGCATTTGGTCTCTTCTCTTAAAATTTAAGACCTACAGTTCTGTGGGTATAAAGATGTTTACTGAAGTAAGAAGGAATTCTACTCCCATATGTCTATAGAGAAAAACTTGAGGACAAAGTGATTTTGTAAAAGAATTTCCTAGTCGAATAAAATATATTCCAAAACTGCATCTTCTGGATGTCAGTATTATAACTTTTATTTATTTAACATGTGGAGGTGGCAGCACTGATACCAGACTGTATTTTGTCCCAGGAGCAGATCTACACATCAACTTCTATTACATGGAAACTACAGAACATCATATCAAAACTAAACAAAACTAGACACAAAAATGTTGCTATAATTTACTGAGGAATCTTTGCTAAGTCTTTTTAAAAAGTAAGCTATACTAATCAAAAAAACTATTTTGGAGGGTAGAGAAAGGGGCAAATCAATTGCTTTGCTTCACAAAGAACTTAATTCAATTGGGCTAAAGTAATTCCCGAAGCTCTTATGGACTCATTTTAGATGACATAGTCAATAGACATCAGGTTTACTATCATAAATCACATAAAGTTTATCGACATGAATAAAGCTTAAAACTAACACACAGATTCAAAATAACAAATTTTTAATTTAAGGAAACAAACATCTGTCAGCCTAAGTATTCAATATCTTATAGAGTGAAGGGAGATAATTTTAATCCCAGAATAAAAGAAAAAATTGAAAGTGGTAACTCAAAAGGAATTTATAGCTTTTTCAAGCTAAAATATATGCAGTGTCTGGGGATGAAAACAATGCGTATTTGAGAGATGTTTTAAAGTTTTAAAAATCTTTAGCTAACTGTAATCTTTTCATTTATTAATGTCAGAAGTGAAATTTTAACATAGTTTTTTATGCCAATCTATCAAAGACAAATTTTTGTAGATTAAAGAATTTGTTTTAATACTTTAAAAGCTATAAATCCTGAAATCAGGACACACCATTTTGGTAATGGTCTCATTATTTCACCATAGAGATGAAATAAACTCCCTTCTCATTGTCACCAGCTTATTCACCCAAACCCAGCTGACCTATTTTGACACAATATATGGCTTGTTTTTTTCAACTGCAGGTCTTTTGTAATCCTTTTAAGAATCATTGCTCTCTAGGATGCAGTTCCCACTTTTTTTCACCAATGTCCTTCCCCCACCTCCAGCATGTGCAATTGTGCTTTTGTTCACACTGAGGCATCTTCTTCAGATCAGTTCAGTTCTCTTGACCAGTTTATACAGTGGTACATGAGAGTTTTATTTCCACCCCTCTCAGAGCACCTCTTACCAAATATGCAATGACAGGAGTGTGACAATTTCACACTTGATGAAAATGGTGAATGTTCTCAGGTCAGTCACATGAAAATATTCCCACCATGGGAAACCTGCCTGCAGACTAACCTGGCTTTCAGTGCACAGTCTGCTTTGCAGATGCTGTGTGTTAACTTGATGTCTTGTAACGTGTTAGCATGGGTACCCGAGTTAAGCTTCCTTGTTATTATGCTGTTTCCTGCTTTTTTTATCTGACATTCATTAAAATCTCTATTTTCAGAAGTACTAAGCTTATTTAACTTCCCACTTAATTCAAATGCAGTTGCAGCTGACTAAAAAAAAATATTCAGGCTTTTACTGCAGTCTCAAAAATGGGTGGGTGTTTAACTTCAAGCAGATCTGGTAACAGTCAATTTAGAGTACTTGTAGTAAACAAACAAAGAAATGTGAAATGAACTTACCGGTAGGAAAAAACAGTTATTTTGTATACACCATCGTGTCTGATTACTTGAATTAGGAAAACTTGCATTTGATGAATTAAGAACTGAGGGAAAAGCTGTCACAGCATTATCCAGGAAAAACTAGAAAAAAAAATCAACATATAATCCATTAGCATGACAGCTGTTTAAGGTCAAAGTAGAGAATAGGAATGGAGATGCAGAGAAAGCCTTGCATGTAACCATTTAACTTTGGTATTTTACTATTTTTTTTTGTATTTTAATTTGAAATAGGAAAAGGAAGATGACATAAGATGATTACTTGTTCCTGCATTCTCAAAGAAAAACAACTGTGCTATCCTTCATCTGACACTTTCTACCTGAATAAGAGAAAAAAGGCCCTTTGTTGTATTACTTGCATACATCAGAAGCTCACACACCCACAAGACATTGAAGAAATAAACTCGATATGAATAATTCCTGGATTTACCTCAACTGAATGTCCTATTTAAACACAGGAAGAATTAAAGAAAGAATAAGAAATCTTTAGTGAAGTTGGTTTACACAGATGCAATAACATAATAATGCTGACATTAATATCAGAGCTAATGTTACTGAAAGTAAAAAGTAGATCCAGTTATTGTCAGTTATTGCCCAGTTATTATCAAATTCAGCCAGTAATCACACAGGAAACCATCATCATACAGACCCCCTTGATGCAATGATCCAGTGCTTTCTTAACAATTTAGATTTTGGTGACTACATATTCCAGTAGTTTGAATCTCAACATTTAAGCTGTTTCAACACTTAACCACTATTCATGGCTAGTTCTCTTCATCTCCTTCTTGTCATAATCCCATCCTTTAGCTTTCACATAGCTTCTTCCTCTCCCTATTATTTAAAGTCCTAATTTTTAGTGTCATCTTAGACTTCATTGTGCTCATCAGTCTATGTTTTTTCTTGTTCCTTCCCTGAACACAAGCTCTTCATTCCTCTAATTAGTCTAGTAGTCACCCTCTGTACACACTTCTTTCAATTCAGCCTTCTGGGTGACCAAAACTGCCAACACACTTCTCAGATTTTATCAGTGAGTCATGCAATAGCACTAATACTAATTCTGCAGAAAATATATTACCATATATCCTAGAGTCACAGAACTTTCAGGGTTGGAAGGGATCTCTGGAGACCATCCAGTCCAACCCCCCTGCCATGGCACAGTCACCTAGATCAGGTTACACAGGAACATGTCTGGATGGGTTTTGAATGGCTCCCGACAGGGAGACTCCACAACCTCCCTGGGCACCCTCAATATAAAGAAGTTCTTCATAATATTGAGGTGGAACTTGTGTTTTAGTCTATGGCCATTGCTAATCATCTTGTCTCTGGGCACCACTGAAAGGAGCCTGGCACCATCTTCTTGACACTTGCCTTTGAGGTATTTACATGTATTGAATAAACTGAATATAAAAACTGAATTTATGTATCTAGAACAATGCTCCTTTGCTCACAGCTACAAAACCTTAACAGCTCACTGTACCTTCTTGCAGCTGGGGCTCAGACAGATCTTGATGTTACAGGACCTTAACATATTCTGCATATGGACATCACCCCAGCTATTAACATCATGGTCAGCAAAAGTGAGGTAGCTTTCCTTTATTGGGACTCACCTAGGTAAATGCAGTTTATACTTACCATGGGTTAAAAGCAGTCACATGGATGGTTATTGTGATTCAGCTGAGTTGACATTAAACCCACATAATTAATTAAAATCCTGAACTCATCACCCATCCATCTGATAAGCTTCCAACATGTATCAGAATTTCTTGTCACTAATCTGTCACACCAACTAAAATCTTGAGCTTTTTACTACTAAATTTTATCCTAGTCCTTTTACTCAAATCCACACCTGATTTCTTCCTTTCTAAAATCCCAAGCCTTACCTCACAGACGCTGACTGTCACTTTAATTTATCAGCAAATTTCACAGTCCCTCTTATACACTAAATACGAAAATCCACATGTGGTTGACCAGAGTAAAGCTCCACAGGTCACCTCCCTCTCACATGCTGTTCTCTGCAGGTAGTCACTGTGCAACCCACCTCTAAATTCTTTCTCTATTTCTGTCTTTTAACTACTGTTACAGAGAAAACCTGAACTGCTTCATTCAGAGAAACTAAATGTGGGTCAAAATGGTTTATTGATTAACTAATGTTAGATCTGCTCAGTCACAGTTGTGTACAGCCAGGTCTTCGAAACTTCCAAGGACACAGACCCACAATCCCCCTTGGCAGCAGTCAGCGCTGTACATGCACATTGACTTCTTTCATCTTTCCAAAGACTAACCAACCTCCCATGTCACCACTTGTGTTGAGTGCCCTTTGATATGTTTTATTGCTCAGCTGAGAATAGTCTGAAGCCATTCTCTCTCTAACTCCCCTTCAACAGAAGTCCAAGGTTGTGGATTTGCAAAGGTTATCAATACACCACCTACTACCAAAATCAAGCTGGCAGTCATCTGTGTTTATGCAGCTGCACTTTTGGGTTCTCTTGCTTTGCTAACATAACTGTGCATGTGAAACTACATATAATTAACCTGCCATCAGTGAACTACAAAGCCAGGATCAGTATTAGAAATGTAACAGATAAACCAGGAAAACAGACCCTACAAAATGTTAATAGACATCTATAGATTTTGAAACATCCTTTTATAACTGATCTGAAAGAGCTCTAGTGACGTGTACATGCAGAGAGTTACATGCACATCTGCCTCTTCACACAGGATGTGTGGGTGAAATGCACACATTCCCCCAGTTTCCCTCTTCTGGGAATGCAGGTTCCTCTACTGGCACACACTGCTGAAAGGAGATGCAGGTACTCTAGTTTTACATGCATCTTTTACCAGCTCCCTGCAAGCTGTCAATGCACATGCTGGAGAGAGAGCCTTGCGAGTTTGTGTGAAGGGACAAACCTGAGCAGTGGCTTTTCCCTGCTTGTCCCAGCCTGTGCTGTTCCCTGCCCATTTGCACAGCAGGCAACTCAGTATCTGCCAGGCAGGCTACTCTTGCTGGCTGAGGCCGAGGTGTGATGCCAGAGAGGTGACTTATGACAGTGTCATTAGAGTGTTTTGACAGTCATCTGTTTCCACTCATAGCTCTCTGTCTCTTGTTACACATTTCCACATTGCCCAGAGAGGCTGTGCAGTCTCCCTCACTGGAGATACTCAAGAACCATCTGGATACAATCCTTGCTTTGTGCTCTGGGATGACCCTGCCTGAGCAGGGGGATTGGACCAGATGATCACTGTGGTCCTTTCCAACTTGATCCATTCTGTGATTCTCTAGCTTTTATACTTCTTTTCACACTATTTCCTTCTTCACTTAAGGATTTTCTGAAGTTTCTTGGTTACTTTTTAAGCCAGCTCATGCTTGCCTGCCTCTTTTAACAGGAACAATTTTGGGCAAAAGCCCTTCAGACAGCTTTGAGGATTTACTCCCCCTCCCTGCCTCCAGCTATTTAATAGCTTTTGTGAACAAGGGCATTTGCCAAGGGAACCCACATCCCACTAACAGTGCATATACTTTTTCTGTAAACATGAAATATTTAGTTTCAGAATCCCACCTTATGCATGTCCCCAGAGCAAAGATTATATAACATGAAGAACTCAAACACAATTATACTATAGACACTCATGAGGCATGCATATTTATATATGCTAATTTCTATTAACATTTGGGTTTTGAACTTTGCACAAAGCATTTCTGACCTCTAAATGCTACCTGTATATGCAGAACACTATGTGAAATATGGTATGCATACATTAATAAATATAAAAAGGGGCGAAAAAAAGGATATGGAAGTGTTGTCACCTGCCATGAGCCAAACAACACTTATTTCTGAATGATGTGTTTGCACTTGTCTTTCTTGTCTCATCAGTTATCTACATCTGCTATCATGCTTTGAAGATACATATTGTTCTTCAACATAGTAGTTTGTGTAAGAGTAGGTTCAGTCCTACTAAGCAGTCACACCGACTCGACTCAAATGAAAGCAGTATTTTTTTATGAATACCAATGTTTGCCAGGGAACGTCTGAACATGCTACCATTATATTCTTATTTTAACTTCATATATTCTAACAGGTTTTTTCTTTCCTTGCGTTCACATGATCTGCAATCCTCATTTGTGAGTTTTCTGCCTCACATAATGAAAATATCTGCTTTCAGTGGAAGCCATGTGGTGACAGATCCTTCCCAGAAAGGATGCAATAAGCAAGTTAGTGCATCTCTCTTGTCTGAAAACAACAACTTAATACAATAGTTTGGATCTCATTAGGAAAGAAGCCATCTTTCTCACTGAGGCAGGAAAGTACCTGGATGTAGAATGCATACTCCAGTTTCCCTTGAAAAATTGCAGTTGATCTGACAGTTGAGTCAGGACTTTTATTCCCAGATCCTCACAAGAATCCCCCAAGAATAGTGTGAATAACCACAAATTCTGCTATCATTCCCCCTCTTCCCAAGCTCAGAAGGGGAGGTTTAAGGATGGCCTGGAAAGCTAAGTTCCTACCAAGACTATTATGCATTTTTTTACCAAATAAAGGTGATGCTGAGATATTGGTAAGTTGTAAAAGGATAATGAAAATCCAGAGAGTACTGAAATGCATTTAGCAGAAATTTTAAAAGCATTTTGCCTCTGGGTTTGTACAAGGCTTCTTAACATCACAGTGCTCATGCATCTGTTATTTGGTGCCTTTGGCCTTTGGCACTCTTGTTAACAGTCAAATGGACCAAATTAAAGTTGCTCAATAATTTCTTTTTTATGAAAATTTGTGTGCCAAGTGAGAAGGCATAACTATCTTTGTGCCACCATGCATTCAACTCCTAGATCCCTGTAGAGGCAATACGTAGTGGCAAGTTCACTTGCCTTATTCAAAGCTCCCATCAACAGGAAAGATGGGAGCCTGCTGCCCCTTTACAGCATGATTTTTGTATTTGACACATATGGAGAGATGATATGGGTCTTCCCACACCCTTGAAGAAACCAGAACTGCTGTAAACATTATTTCAGAGCAGTGTCTCACCTGCTAGTAGTGCATCTTTGTTAATCTAGTGTACCTGGACTGATACTGATTTTTTAAAGTTCCTTAAATCCTGGAATAGATTTGTGACTGGCCCCTGCAAGTACCACTTAAATGACATTACTGCAGCTGTGCTTTCTCCTTTCAATCCCCTGGCCAGGTCAACCTCTAGACAGTGTTTGTATATTCTTCCTGAAAGACATGCATTAGGCACCCTCCAAACAGGGTCTTCAACGTGCCAGGCACCGTAGGGATGTATAATTAGAGTGTATCTGCCAAAGAGCTTAACAACTAAAAATACGAGTTCAGCAACAGAGTCAGCCACACTAAAAGGAAGGTATATTCAAGAAACCAACTTTCCACTATGAGAATGAAAGCAGGCTTGATTGATTATTTATCATTATTTGAACACAGGATATCATTAATGACTTAGAGAGGGCCAATACTTGCATCATTTAGGGCAGTTTGTGCTCACAGATGTACATGAATCAATGGAGCAAAAAACCTCTCTCAGTCTTCACATTCCTGAACATGTGTTCTTTAGAAGGAAATAGTCCAGTTGCTAAAAGCAACTGGATGAAAAGACAGAAGAGGAAGTAATATCTAGAGAAGGGCCACAAAGATTATCAGAGGGTTGGAGCACCTCTCCTATGAAGATAGGCTGAGAGAGTTGGGGTTGTTTAGCCTGGAGAAGAGAAGACTTCAGGAGGACCCTACAGCACCTTCCAGTACCTGAAGGGTCTAAGAAAGATGGGGACAAAGCTTGTAGCAGGGTCTGTGGTGACAGGACACGGGGTAATGGTTTTAAAACAGGGCAGATTCAGATATAAGGAAATGTGTGAGGAGGGTGGTGAGGCACTAGAACAGGTTTCCCAGTGAGGTGGTGGATGTCCTGTTCCTGGAAACACTCAAAGTCAGGTTAGACAGGGCTCTGAGCAGTCTGATTCAGTTGATGATGTTCCTGCCCATGGCAGGGGCTGATGAACTACATGACTATTTAAGATTCTTTTCAACCCAAACTATTCTATGATTCTATGATCCTGAATCTTAAAGCTGGCAGTTAAGAGTAATTAAGAGTTAGTGGGACAGTATAATGCTGAGATCTTGTTGCTTGCGCCAGGAACCATTCATGCATTTAATGCAGAAGTCACTGAAACCAAGAGCTGCTGCAGGACTCTTTTATCATGCCCTGTTCCTTGAGATCAAATAAATCCCAGAGGATGGTGAGGCATAATCATTTGAGGTACTGCATGCAGTCATTCATTCAGTTTTCAAGTATTAACCCTTCACAATCATGCAGTCCTACTGTCTCTCTGGGCCACTGGATTGCTCCATGCAGGATACTTTCTCCTGATCAGTTTAAAGCAGGTCAGCTTGACAAAAACAGCTTTACTCAGCCATTGATAGATGTCCTACTGTCTACAAAGCACCAGATCTAATGCTTACCCTCTCCCTTCAGCTCAGAACTATTTGATACTTATGTGACATTAGCTGATTTTTAACTTCCCTTTGCTGATCAGGACTGCATATGTCTCAAAGCTGAACAAGAGATTAAGATGTCTGCTGAAACAACTAATTTCAAATAAAATTGCACCCCCACTCTTCTCCAGTCTCCCTTGACCATGAAGACTAAGTTTTATTTGACATTTTGGTCTTAATGATGATTTATTAGATGTGGCATGGTTAGACACTTTTTATCTCCATTAAATCTTAATGGCTACATTTTGCCTTTTTCTACTGAAATGGTTCATGGAAGTAAAAGCAGTTAACAGACTCTGCTATTAAGCACATGTTGCTTGGAGATACAATAATGATACTTCAAAGTCTCTCCCACAATTTGCTAATGCAAATTTCACAATCACATTTAAAGTCATTTTTGCTAGTCAAACTATTAAGGTTTAGTTTCAAGGTGGGAATTGTACTTAAAATTATCATCTCATGAATATCATGGAACATGATTATTTGTAACACTGTAGCAGTGATGATAAGGCACTAAGACTTTAAAATATAGCCTATTAGGTTTTACTATAACATTCAGCCCCCATAAAATTGGACATGAGCCAATAAAATGAAAACCTTTTTCTAAAAATTATACACTGAACAAGTCCTCTTTTTTTGCTAAACAAAGTATACTTTTAACCAAGGTAAGTTCTTTCTTTTCTTCTAATATATTTACAGAGTTCAAAATAAGAGAAAATCTAGCCTGATCTGCATTTTACAAGTTACTAAATCTCTGAGGTTTATGCTGTTGTGTAACTTTTACATGGCTAAAGTTTATAATTTAGAAAGGCATAGAGTCTTCAGCTAATGGAGAATCAACAGCTTTTTAGAATAATTGTTTCCATTGCTAACTGCTTTCACTGATGAAATGTCAGTTTATATTCTCATTTTCTGCCACTTCTTCTTTGAGTTTCTCCTCTCCTAGCCTTACACACTAAATTCACTTAGGTGAGTTTTAAATTTTGGAAATGGAATTGGTTTTCTGGTTCTCTCCTTTCCTTCAAAAAAAGCAGGAAAAAGAAAGAACAGAACACCAACATTAACAAGACCAGAAATATTTAACAGTAAAAATGGAGCTAACGCTCTACCAGAAATTTCAAATGTTCACATTTAAAAGCCCACATTACATCATTTGGACAAGTTTAGTACTTAGTGCAACAAATGATTGACTAAGGGTCCCCTGGAATGTGGGAAAACAAAATAAAACAGTGTAGGTATTATCAATCTCTAAGTCCTTTATAAATCCTGAGTAACAAAAGTACCAGCTACTCAAGGAAGCATTAGAGTTGCAACTTAAAAAGCACTGAAATGTGAATCTCACTCACTTGAAACATGAATATCTATGCATTGATGTCATGATGAAAGCATTGCCTAAATACATGTAATCCCACTTTGCTGATACAGAACTGAACTGGAACAATTTCACAGGTTTATGAACAGGATCTGCCTTAGCCAACAAGACAGTTTGATCCCATGTACTGCTCAACCCATTAGACAACAGACCTTTCAGACTAAACGAGATCGTTAAGATTCATGCTTTAGGCAAACTAATGACATATTTACTCTGTAATTGCTAAAGTTGCAAAGGAATAATAAAATTACATGGCTTTTCCCTGTTAGGAGAGAAAAGCATATGTTGAAATCACTTAAGTAGACGTAAGCCCAAATGAATTTGTAGGTCAGTACTTTTGAAGTTTTGACATAACTTTGAATATTTTTGCTTATTTTAAAAAAAGAAAAGCATGTGAAATTAATAATGTATACATTATGATCTTTTTGGGGTCAGCAGAAGAGCATCACGAAATTGAATAATGCTTAGTTTGTTTCACAGAAAGACTTCCACAAATCCAATGAGGAGACACTTCATTCTTTCAGCAATGCTGTTTTTCCAAGCGATGCATAGATGACTAAAGGACTTGTGCAATTCAAAGCTGGGATTTAATTGTATTCTGTTCATTATAAATGATATTTGTCTTTAACAAATTTAGCCAGGGTCTGAGCTTCTGTTAAGCATCCTCTTTGCAGAGGTCTCAATTACACAGTATGTTTTCTTTTGCTCTGCTTTACATTTCTGTCTCTGGCAATTGTCATCACATAAGTTCCTGGCATAGCCACAGGCCATAAATTTAACATCTAAACAAATACTGAATAATAACAACAAGAAATCTTAAATGGACAAAAAAACAGGAAAAAATTACTTCTTTTTCCCTTACCATGTTGAATACAGCCATGGTTAATATTATAGCAGTGGTTGTCAATGTAAGAGTGATCCTTGGCCAAGGACGGTTTGCAATTATTCCAGATGATTTCAGGATCCACAACAATGAAGCTGATGCTTTCTTGCTACATTGCTAAGTGCAAACAGTTTGGAAAAGAGAAAAAAAAAGATCTTTAGGATATTTAATTAGTATAAACAAAGGTAGAATTAAGATATCTCAAGACTGAGGGCAGCAATAATCTTACAACATAGTACAGAACTATTTAACTATTATAGTCTCATGAGAATTACAGATAATGATTAAACATGAAAATAAAGTAAAATTTATTTAAAATATCTGCCATAATATCAATTCCATTAGATAATTACAATTTGCAAATACCTTACTAAACATTCTACACATATTACTAATAATAGCAAAATACAGAGTTGACAGCAGCATCATTACTTTTAACATCAGCAAACCCTTGAAAATGAACTGACCTGCCTTGACTGAATTGAAAGAGTCATGTTTTAGCCTCTGGAAACTTCAAAATGTAAATAATGACTCTGCAAAGTCTTTGACACAGAATAAAGGCTAGATGTATCCCTGGCAGCCCACAAAACATGAGAGTTTCCAGGCTTTTCTTTCATTTTTTTTTTGAGTCTCGTTTGATAATTAATTTTAAATGGAAAATAACTCAGCGAAGCAAATAAACCTTCCCTAAAACTATCTAGAAGGCAAATAAGCATTCCATAGAAAACTGGACATAAAATTTGACACAAAAAGTATTTAGTGAATAAAAAAATTTTCTTACATGGTGGCAAAAATTAACAATAAAAAACTCTGACTCATTTAATCTGCTTCTAAGAAGACACTGCAAAATCTCCATTCATACATGCATAGTGCCTAGAGGCACAAGAGGCTCACAGAGAATAAACAACGATTTGTGACACATTCAATAAACATTAATTTTCCCAAAACTTTAGCAATGAGGAGATAAGGTTGCCTAGAAGCATCTTGTGCCCTTTCCAAATGTCAAATTCAGTTATATGGAAACCTCTGTAAAAAAGGCAAAAAAAAAATTAAGGAACATGACAATCCCAGAAAAATAATCGTTTTTTTCAACATCTTTTTTCTATTTACTTAATATTATCCAAGATGGCTTTGCATATTGTTTTCACCCTTGCTCCAGCCATCAGCAGACATACAAGCTCAGGAAGTGTCAAAAATGATAACTCAAGCATGACAAACTAGCAAATATAGGACTTAATTTACAGCATGTAAAATGTATTTTTTCAGGTTCAATAGCTGTGGCACATCATGCTAAATTACACCACTACCCTACACTTGGGATGCATTTTGCAGGAAGGTCTTTATCATACTGCACATAAGTATTTTGCTCCTAATTATACATTATTTGGACAAATCCACTGTATATGCAGAGGTTTTTTTACATATTGTTTCCTTTCATGACAGGGAGTTTTGCATACTGAATTGGACAGATTCTGAATTCAGTTCCAGGAAAGTCAAAACAATCACTGGAATCTTAAGGATGGACAAAGAAAAGGGGAAAAACAGGCAGCTTTTATATACACATTACTCCTCTCCCTTATTAAAAACACACCCAAAAGCATACAGCCTGCATTTTTGAACAAAAACTTCCTGCTCAAAAGCCTTTTTGAACTCTCCAACCTTGTTCTTCAGCCCTAAGAACACAGCAAATTTCAAGATAAATTGAATCCACACATAGATTTTACAAAAATTTTGTCATCCCTCCCGCTTCAATATAGCAAAAAGCACAAAACATTGATTGCTACTGTTGCTACAGAAGGCAAGTGTTCCGATGGATGCAGGGAGTGGATCTGTGTGAAAATGAATCATTCAGTTATCTGTCTAGCCTGCCTAAAACTCAATGAGTCAGGGAGCATGGATTTATGGCAAATTAAAACAGTCATGCATTCATGCCCTAATTACTCTATTATAGCTCACCTGGAGCTTTACTACAACTTAACCTACATTGTTCTGTGATTTCCTTGGAAATGTAAAAGCAGCTGGATAAGTTTAAGTTGCATTAGACACAAAAAACTAGACAAGTACACTGAGAAAGTACTAGGAATATAAAATAACTAAAGTTTTTTGTATATATATACATGTAAAGCTGTACACTGTGTTCTTTCTGAATTACATTTCTGGGAACTATACTGTTAAAGGAAAGCCTTTAGGATTAGAAATTCCAAGAAAATAAGCTAATGATGGAAATAAATTATCTGGTCTAAACAAGACATAATTTATTATGAATTTTACAGTGTTTATGTTACCTGATGAGAAGCTAATCAAACACAAAGACCTGGTGATGATCAAAAGGGCAATGACAGTTGATGAGGAACATCATCAACAGAAGCCACTGAATTTGCTGCTTCTAAGACGACTGAAAGAGGTTGCTGCAGTCATGTTTTCTGATGGGAAACCAACCAAGAAGCTTCAATGAAAAATATTGCTTTCCAGGATGCCCCGCAGACAAAGGGTGATTCCTGCCTAAAAGGGTAGCAGGCTGGCAGAGGACAATTATTTTTCCTAGTGGGCAGAAAGAAACTTGGAATTTTGTGAAACAGCATGGTATATCTTAAGGGCATTGTGGGTATGTGGAAAACCTACATGACATTTATGGGACAGGACACAGGAGAGGAAAGGAAGGCATAAATGTAGGATCAGAGATGTACAAATATAGGTAGCTGGTGACCAGACGGGACGAAAGGAAATAGATGCAGGTGAGCACTTTTCTAAAGGAGTCTGCCGCATATTGTTATTAAATTCTATCTCTAACCATCTTCTGTGTAAGTGCAGTCCTTATTCAGAGCCTGCATGTGTGTGAGTGGTAGCAAACTTCGTGCTGGACTAGACAGCAAGGGGCATGGGATGGGTGCCAGGCACTGGAGAGAGATTACACAGGTGAGGCAACTGAGGGCTGGGTGTCAGTAGCGGAACTGTGTCAGACCAGTCCCTGAGGATACCCACAGGGTGTGGGGGGACTGTGTGTGTAACCACAAAGAAAATTCAAACAGAACTGGTTGGCAAGTAGGAGATCTACATTTGGAAAATACCAAGATTTGAGTTACTTGGTAAAGAGGGCAGAGTCTGGGTATGGATATTGTATTGTAAAATTCCACATGCCAGACCCATGAGTGAAAGTGTGCCTGTGGATGATGACAGTCAGGAAGTGTATAGTCCACCAGCCCTGATCCTCCAGAAAGAAAGAACCAGACCATCAGTGTTGATCATGTTCATGTGAGTGCCGTAAGAGAGCTGTTCTGTCCATGGATCTATGTGATTGGTGCTCTGTGTATGGTACATGCCCATTTTCCTATTGGAAATACATGCTCAACCTCACGACAGGTTGTGCCTCGGACTTCAGTGGGAGTGGGACAGGAGGGTCCCCTCCCTGGGTTTTAAATTCCATCAAATTTTGCCTCAGTGGGTCAGGAAGGAGCACTTCCCAGCTCCAGAGCTCCAACAGACCCAACAAGCTCTAGCAGCCCTTACTTTCAACATCAAAACTTTAAAAACCACAGCTCAGTAAAAAACACAAAACAATGTTGCAAAAAAGGTGCTTTCTTGTTTTAGTAGTGCTACACAATGTAAATTGGGTTTTTTCTCTACTCATATGAACAATTTGCATTATCTTAATTCTGAGGATAAAATTAACTTTCACACAGAAAAATCTCTGCTGAATCCCAGTATCTAAATACAAGAAAGTCAGCATCAAATGATAGTAACTTTTCAAACTTTTCTACTTAAATATCAATGCTTCCATTTGTTAAATTTGAGCTTTCTTCGTATTTGAAAGTAATAATTGAAAAAACGTACAGTATAGAATTGCTGAGACCACTTAGCATGTATTTCTGAGAACTCCCTTTGTTTTCAAAGTGCCTGGAAAACAGGTACAGACTTAGGTAACTTCTGTACTAAAATTCCTTGCAATAATTCCAATTTTTCTTTGCTTACAAGATTTTTGAACAATATCACCTGACCTTGATAATATATTTTAGCAAGGAGGAACTTATTGGACTGATTTTCTGTGTTTCTTTAAAAAAGTGTTTTCCTGCTACCATTAAGGAAAAAAACAGAAGGAAAAAAAAAAAAAAAAAGAGTGACTTTATCACTTAAAAAAGGTCCGGAGAACAACATAAATTTGAGGAAACAATATATCATTCAGCCAATGAGATTAATCAAATTAATCAATAAAGAAATTCTATTTCCATTGCTCTTGCTAAAATTACAAAATGCTGCTGGCTCTAACTGAAGGACAATCTGAGTGATGTTAAGAGTGCAACTTTTAAAATGAAGTTCTAGATCACTTGTCAAACAGAAGCACAACAGAATGATGTATTTCTAACCAGGCTGTTTAATGCACAGCTTTGAGTTCTGGAGGGGAAAATTTGGTACCTCTACCCTGACCATGTTATTTGTTAAGCCAGTGAGGGTCCTGAATGGAAAACTTGTGATAAAACTCTAAAAATCTTTAAGCCATTAAGTAGATATTCCTTGGAAAACATGAACGAATACACTGCTGAATAATAATTCTCTGTGTGAATAACAGATTTGCTGAATTTAATTTCACTTTTGAGCAGTCCAGATCCAGTCCATATGTAGTAAAATAGAGGAAGTTCAGTACAGGTGAAAATCTGGGGAATCCCTGGAAGCAGAACTGGAGGGGTGGAGGTAATCATTAAAACCACTTTTAAAAGTCATTTACATGACATGTAAATGTCATGTCTCCTTTGCAATTTTCTGAATAAAATGGAGAATGAGATTAAAGAAAGAATCAGTTCTTGAAAGCATGAAAGTAGGATAAGATATCAGATCTCTGTAGCATTAGAAAGTATCACAGTGTTTATTCTAAGTGGAGCTTGCAGAATATGGTTCAGTGTTTATAATTTACTGACTAGAAATGATAGGTATTTGTAGTATGAGAGGTGACTAATGTATTACCTTTTCATCTGAACATGTTGAATCTGATACGACAGCACAGCATGATAATGAGCAATAACTTATTTTGAATATTCAGAACATTAAAATGTATCCTGTGTTGTCTTTCCACACACAAAAAACCTATTTCAGCATTTAATAAGTTGAATGCTGTCTTTCTGAGTGGGATCAAGGAACTGGTGCGAGAATTAATTGTGACAGCTATGTTGTAAATGAAAGACAGTGTTTCAAGAGCTGTCACACTTCTCCTTCACATGCTGGTTGAGGTTGGAACACCTTCACTGAAAACTTCTTATTTACAGAAACCCAGTGAGTCACATTTTCTACAGTTCTATTGTTGTTCTTTTCATTTTGCATTCAAATACAAATTGATATTTTACCAATAGTGATGCTTCAAAGAATGCAATCAAGAGAAACAAAATTCAGATTTTTTTACATGCTAGTTTTCACTCAGAGTTGAAGAAGACACCAAAGTTCAAGCCCAAAGAACTCGCTGACAGTAATTACACTGATCTAAGCTTGGAGAAGAGAGATTTTGCTATACTGAAAAAAGATTTTATTTTACATATTTATTTAATTATGCTCCTAATGTTGACAAAAAGGAACAAAGTATTTCTAAAATGAGTACTATAACACCAAGCTTTTGAATTCCACAGTGGCACCTGTAAATACAAGTCAGGAATTTTGAATCATACAAAATGCATCCAGGTGAAAAGTCTACTCAATTTCTTCTTCAAGCAACTGATTGGACAAAATGTAGAATCCTGAATAAAGAAATAACAGCAATACCTAAAATCAGCATCACATTTTTAATTTCACCATACTTTGCAGTGTTAATTAACCTTTACAACAGTCATGCTAAAATGGCCACTTGGCTCACTTCAGCTGTGTCATTCAAAGGAAAGGATATGTCAGTGACATGCACAAATATGCCTTTAGGCAGTCAGAGTTCAGTCCTGGCACTTCCTGTGCTGCTTTCCTCACTAAAACATACCATCACTGTATTATATGCCATTTTAAGTTAAGATGTTCTCAGTCCCTCCCATCAAGGTTTTTCTTTTTCTCAGAAAATATTTAAAGAGCCACTAGTTTTGAGAAGAAATAAACCTGAATGATATTTTAAGGACAATGCTCAGGGCACAGAACTAGAGGAAGGATTTCTGAATGCTACGTTCTACATTGGCCAAGTCTCGATCTCCAAGTGAGAATCTACCATCCAAAAACTGTCTCACACAACAGGAGCTCTGACTTGTGCCCATATTCCAGTACAAGCACATCATGGGTATCAGTTCTCAGGTAATACATGTACAGACCATTGAAAACAATCTGGATGCTCTCTGCTTTCCTGCTTTTTAATAACTGTAGGAAAAATTGCGTGCACACTAGGAAGCACGCTTGGGTATCTCTTTATTTGAAATTAACTTACAATCTCATCATGGGCAAAGACACTAAACAGCAGCATTGCTGGATTTAAAAAGTTATTAAAAGAGAATTTTTGGCAATGCAGGCCTAAAGAATGTGGTTTTCACTGAGTTAGGAAATTCTTCAGCTGGCATCAATCATGTAACTAATGTCGTAAACATGTAACTCAAGAAACTGAGTAAGAAGAGGGATTTTTGTTACTAAAATCAGTACAATTATAACAATTCCTGAAGTCTGAACACGGTACTCAACTAAGTGGTGATGGATTTGCTGTTGTAGTGCCTCTGCAAGAGACACTTCAGAATGACTTTTAGCTCTTTCATGGACCAAAGTGCCTCTTTAGGTTCTCCTTGCCTAAACATCCCTGTTTTAATCTTCATTTACAAGCAAAGCCTTACTACGGAAGAAACTAAAGGGCCTAGATCTTTCATCTGTATCTGCATTAAAGGACACTCATAACAGTGAAGGTAAAGGTAAAATTCCAGATTGAAAATAATTTCCAAGTAGTGCTGGCGGGTATTTCTTTCCTTACAGAGCTTTTAAATATCTTATAAGCACTCAGTCATTCTGACTGTACCTAAATTCCCATGCCAACTGCTTTAGAGTAAAATACAAGCCCCTGTAAAGAAAGGTAAAGATTATGTATCACTCTTTATACAGTGGTGTGGTGTAAATAATGTGCTCTCTTCTAGCAGGGACAGGCTTCATGTACTGGCTGCCCTTTGTCAGAGACTTCAGTAACCTCAAATCAGAACATCTTTCTCAAGTGTGAAGCCAGTTATTTCTGCTGTTTGTTTCATTGGCATTGTGTTCTGCTAATTTCATGATTCAAATGGGTATTTAAGAGAGACTACAAACATGTTCAGATGAGATGATTTTACTTGTGTCTTCTCTGTTAGCTTAAGTACTCAAACAGGTTTCCAAGGCATAAACATATGTAAAAAAACCCCACTTCATATTTATGGAAAGTTACTGGCACGAAGAGAATTTCATATCAATTAAGTGCATGTATGTCCCAGGTAATGCAAAAAGATTTTTGAGACAGCATTTGCATCAATGCATAAAGAACATCTGCTTGAGATTAATACTTCTTTGGACAGCTACCTCAGCTACCCCAGCTACCCAAAAGATCTTTCCTTTACATGCTTAGTGTGGTTTTTTTTCCTACTGAATGCATCACATTTTCCAATGTATCATTTAGGCACCAGATGTCTGCTTCCTTGCATTCACAGCAGGAGGTAAAACACATCTAACACTTACTAGGTCTGAGGCATTTCACATGCATTCTATGAACTCATCTGTACTTCAAGAAGATAAAGAGAAGAGACACAGAAAATACATGAGCTAAAGGATAATCACTGTCCTCTATCCCTCTATCTGGGAAAGAAACTCCTCAAGGAAAATTCAAAGAAAATATCCAAAATTAATTAAAAAGAAGGGCATGCATTTAAAATATGAAAATATAAGACAAAAGGGATGCTTATGACCAAAAATACTCATGATCTTTAAGACTATGAGCATCTTTGAATATTGTGACTACCCAAAACCCAAAAAACATATAAAAAAAATTCATTGGGATGAAAAAGTAATTAGAACATAGAAGATATAAATTCCTTTCAAGTTTCAGGGTATATGTATGCCATTTTAGCTAGGACTGAGCAAGGTTTAATGCCTATGGGCAAACGACTGTTTCTGTGAGAACTGTCAGCTCTCCCTGCCCTCAGCCTGTTTACCCAAGACCAGCAGGGATGCCACAAAGTAGTGGAAGTCTGTAACCTCCTTATTTGTGTTACTATGGTGCTGCATCTTTGATGGAAAAATTCCTATTCTTCTCTAATGTCTGAATTATCACTTCACCCCAGACTGAGCTGGGCCACACTGCAGTGCTGCTGAACACCAGAATCAATTAATAAACTCAGAGTGAAACAGTGAGCATAAATCTCTTTTTACAATATTGCAATTAAATTCCATAAGAGCTAGTAATTTTACCATTACAGTCTGGATTGGGTTTTTTTGTTTTGCCAATGAAATTAAAATCATGCAGAGAAATCTGTTCGGTATTGGTTTTTGTGGGAGTTACTCTGTGGTGGTTACAGCCATTTGTAATAGGTGAAGACTGAGAGTGCAAAGTGCCAAAAGTACTAAGACAAACACATATAACACAGTGATAGCCAGGTATCCTAAGATGAACTTTGATTTTGCTGTCTTTACTGGCATTTCAGATCCCACTCTGTAAATCTTGTAACAGTCCTGTATACATTTGACTGCTACTGCAAGTTTATGTACCAGGTTCTGGTGCTCAGGTTGCTGGTGACCCTGGCTGGGCACCTTGGCAACACCAGGGCAAGAAAGAGCCCAAAATGTTGGGCAGAGAGAGGAGGAGGGGACACAAAGAGAGAAACAGAAGAGGGAACCTCAAGGTTGGAGCGCAGGCACTCCATGCTGGAGCAGATGACTGCACTGCAGTCCATGGAAGACCTGTGCTGGAGTAGGTGATGTCCCTGAAGGAACCAGCCTGTAGAGTCCTTAAAATTGAGCAGTGTGGAACTGTGAAAGGAAGGAGCAGCAGAGAGAAATGTCTATGCACCAACCACTCTCCACCCTTACTTGTACTGCTTGATGGGAGGTAGAGGACTCTGGAGCAGAGGAGTGAAGGTAAATTTGGGATCGGGAGGAGTAATGGTGTGGCTTTAATGTTTGTTTTTGTTTCTTACTACACAAATCTATTCTAATTGGCAATAAATTAAAGCAATTATCCCCAAGTTCAGTCTGGGTTTTCTATGAAAGCAACTGGTCACTAATCTCCTTCTCCTATCTTCAAGCCTTACCTTAAGCTTTCTCATCCTATTTTCCTACCCCATTCTTCTGAGTGAGGCAGAGTGAGTTAGCAGCTGGGTGAGTGTCTGGCCCGTGGCTAACTCACCACATTATATCTGTCACGGTCAGACAGGCACAAAAAATTCTTGGGTTTTTTGGTGCATTTTTAGAAGAGAGATATTTGGTGATTTTAAACTCTGCAAATTGTGTGCAAGTGCATGTACACATAAGCAAATCCACATTGACTACATGCCTTCTATAAGAGAATCCAAAATGTACCTCTTAAGAAAAAAAGGTGTGGAAAAACCCCAAACAAGCCCCAACCAATTCAGCCTTAGGATGATAAAGCCTGATTTCTGTAAACAGCATGACTGTTGTGTGAAAACTCAGGTATCAATATTAGTTTCTTTGAAATATTAGACTTTTTCATCTAAAAAGAAAACATTTACAGTGATGGGTCAGATAGTTCAATAAATATTCTACCAAAATATAACATAGGGTGTCACTGTGGTTAAAGCTGCAAAACAATACTTGGATTTTGACACAAAGGAAGAAATCTCAGGGAGAGAACAAGGGAAAGGAAAACCTACTGCTTCTTTCATTAGCTGCTTCTCACCTGTCACCTTAAGAACTACATCCATGCACATGAAGGAAAGACAACACTGCATCAACTATAGTCATAACTTACTGAAATCTTCTTAGCAGCACAGTTTCTGTATCACAGCAGCTGAACTCACAAAGACACGGACATAAATAACTCCTCTTCAAGTTATTTAGGTTAGAACACAACAACAGGCAAGTCATCAGAAATGCAATGATTGGTCTCCATTTCTATTCACAGTATTTACAGTACTTACATGACATGGGCAAAAAGGCATTGAAAATAGGTGTTAGATGTTATTCAAGTGGCACAATTCTACAACTCTGACTTGGGATATTGCTCAGCGATCCCTTTAAATGCAGGAAAATGTATTTGTATTCCTCATAAGTAGCACTATAAATAAAAATCCTAGGAGAATGTATGTGCCAGCACTTCTTGATGCCATTTCATTAGCACCTCTTTTTCCTACAGAAAAAGGCTGGCTTTTCCTTGAAGAACATTTCTTTTAATTTGCTTATTCAAGAGTAGTACTCTCACTTCATCCTTTTATTCTCAATTTACTGTTAATAACAAATAGCAATCAAGTATAACATTACATGAGAACTAATTTTTGCTGTTAAGTAATAGCAATACCTCTAAGACCTCACTCTAATGATTAAAAATATTTAAGAATATCATTGCATTATATTTCAGATTAATTTCTGGGCAGTGGGAGCATTCCTAACTTATTAGGCAACTGAAGGCAACTGAAATGTTTATTAATTATATTTTCTTAAAAGCATGTCCTGGTTAATTACAAGCCTCACAAACGAAGAGAGAGAAATTGTAAAAATCTACTTCCTCTGTTTCTTTCTTTAATTACCTTGTCATACTGTTTTACTGCATACTGAAATAATTGTCTTTCCCATGTGCTTTTTTAATAAAAGATCTTTCAGTTTTCTCTATGTGAGCTTATGGGAAGGCAGAGAAGGAGAAGTGGGGATGCCACATTCAGATTGCATTCACTTTTATACAAATCCAGAAACTCCTTATCCTTATTATAAACGGAGTTCTATGTTGGATCTGTTTGAGAACAGAAAGGGGACATGCTGAAAGGCTGAAAGGTTTGCCCAAATATTGAATTAAATTCTCAAATTCAGCATAATATTACATACATTAATAGGTATTATAATAATACCTGGACCACTCAGTGACAATAATGGAAATTTAATAAAACATTTTTATATTTCAAATGAAATTGTTATGGAGAAATATTCTTTAAAATCAGAAAATGGTCTTATACAATACTTAAACAAATACACAGTCCTGCAAATTAAAGCACTCATAAGATGAGTCACCTCCTGTAAGCACAATAGCAAAAATTTTTGAAAAGGCAATCTATCAAACAATAATGCAAACCTCTCAGATGATCCAGCTTCATATGTGAAACAGAATATTAGTGTTAATATAACCACCGCATTGGCATTTTCTGCTTTTCAGATAAATCAGGACATTTTACAAAAAAACAACATGGATAAAACAATGTCCACAGAAGCCTAAGCATGCAAATCCTTTTTCCTTTAACTGGTACTCTGCAAAGGTAGAGTGACTTGGCAAAATCAGAATATGTTATTTCAAAGAAACCATCAACTAATGGATTAGATTTCCTTGAATACCTACCAAAAGCTGTCCAGCGAAACAGATGAACAAAATGAAGGAAAGCAAGAGAAATGCAGCCCCAAATGAAATTCCAAGAATAGATGTTCTAGAAGAAAAGGAAAACAGGTATTAATTTCTTTGTTGCACATTTGTAACATGACATTTCTTTGTCTATAATACTGATGATATGAAAAATTACTACATGCAAGATGCAACTTCCAAACATCAATACCATGGAAAACCAATTCAACCCTCACCTGAATGACAGGCATTTCCCCTGCCATTTTCTCAATTCAGAAATGCTTGGATTAAATTACCTCTGACTTGCAAAGTTATTATCCTGAGAAGCTAATAATTTCCACACTTATAAAGACAGAGTACATTAACAGAAGCAATGCTTTGTTTTGTTTTAACTTTTGGAAGCCTGTATTAAAGAAGACCCTTATTGTTTTACTATTTTGTTGTTGATTTTATAATAACATAAGAGCCTAATAGACATACAAAATAAACTTGCTGGTGTTGTACATTCACCCCTGAAAGGGAGAAAACCACACGGGTCAGTGATGTCCATTTCAGTGTCTCGCAGCAGAAGCTGCAATATCTGTGATGCTGATCGCCCTCACTCATTGTTACCGCTCATCCTTTCCTTGTGTGTTATAAATAGGAAGGTCTGGCCAAAGTAGCATCCCTGGATACTCAGCAAACAGGGATTCAGTAACAATCTGTGCATTCCTTTATTCATTCCTTCATTCATTCCTTCCTTCATTCATTCATCCCGGAAACGTGGAAATCTCCCTATAGGAATACCACAGTAGAGCATAATTGCTCCATCAGGCACCATGTGAGAGCTTCTCAGCACAGCTGCCTAGGGAAGGATGCAGTGGAATCTCATTATGTTTAATGAATGCCAAGAGAAGACCAGAATCTCTGAGTCAACTGAGTTATTTAAGCATGGGAGCTAGATGCAGTCATGAAGTCCCTCACCTTAGTGCCTGCTTTCAGGTTTAACCCCAGATTTGACACTGCTACAGAATTAAAAAAATATTTCTCAACTCCTTTGAGCCTCAGCAAACATCTTATCAGACATTATATGCCAGAAATATTAAGAAACATTTAGATCTGTTTTAACAACAGTGCTATATAAAATACTTTCAGGAAAGAACAAAAAAGCATTACCACCACCAACCAATCTGATGCCATTAAAAGCATTTTGGAGAGTAATTGATGAGCTTCCCTGCCAATCATTCAGAGAACTTGTTATATATTAAGTATTAATATATAACCCAGATTTTGGGCTGATGTGCACAGCTGATGAAAAACAAACAACTGGCAATTCATAACGTACATTCATCATGAAATAATATTCCTTTAAAAGGTCATTTGAAGATCATTGTTGTTTATGAATACATGTTCTGCAAGATTTTCTCATTGAGACTGAGACAGTAAGCTGTACATCAGAGTATTAAAGCTAGTCTCTACTCTTAGGAATTGAAAATCTCATAAGCAACAGAAGAGACAAAAGAAAAGAAAAGAAAAAAAACCAACTAGGAAACTAAAACCAAAGCCAGTTAGAAAAGAAACAGGTATTTTTTACATATGCATAAACACTTCCAACTATATATGTCCTTCATTAACATTCAAGGAACCTTTCCTACATTTCAAAATATAACTATTCTTCTTCTTATATGAATAATACAAAAAAGGGGCCTGTGCACCTTAAAAATGACTCAACACAAGAATTGCCTTATCAGTCAACTTTGGAGTGCATCCTTTTAGAAGAAGAAATTAAGATGTTTATGAGAGGAACTGGAGAGCAAGAGAAATAAAATTAACACGACATAAAGAGAGCTTATGCAAAGAGTACTTAATCTCCCAGGCAATAGGCAAGAACAAAAGGTCTTTGTAGCTGTTTCACATAATCAATGATGTTATTGAGGGAGCACAAGAATTACACAGCAAGGTGAACAGGACAAAGAGAAAAAGACTGAGGGTAATAAAAAGTGGTATCTTAGAATCCAGATTTGAGTGGTGAAAACAGAGGGAAAAAAAACATCGTATTTTTGCTCCTCACACCCCATTCTTTTCTGGCAACACCAAGACCTCTGTTTCACTTAAGCTGAGACAAAATAGTTTCAGGCTGCTCCTAGAAGGAAAGAAGTGGGCTGAAAATGCTACGAAGGCAAGCAAAATGCTAAAAATTAAGTGCCACCATAAACAAGACTCATTTGAGGCGATGACCGCAGGAAAGCCATAATATGATTTATTTTTTGTCACTGAAACATTACAAAACCAGTACAGGTCTTTACAGTAAATTAACCTTGCTTTTGTTGTGTAGAGTTATCAAATGCATTGCATTGACAGATTTGGGCAAAATATTTAGTCAGAGGAGCACCTGAAATTGCAAAAGCCAGGTAAGTTTTTACCTGCCTCTTCTATGCTTCAACGAATGACCTCATTCCACTCTCTGCTTCAGTCCCCCACCAGAAACCCAAACAGGACAACCCTTGACCATAACATACAGAGGGACAGTTTAAAAGTGAGGAAACAATATGAGAACTTCTCAAGCTTCAGGTAGTTCCATGTCTAAATAATTTATGATCTTAGCTAAACTTGCATTTTTCTGATTTCATTAGGAAATACCTGCTTTGAACAATCATTTTTATCAGTGGTATGAGATTGGAAAAAAATGACATTTATATATATCTCATTGGTAACCATTTAACTGAAAAAAAGAAATTTATTGATGGAGATAAAGATACTGAAAAATGCAGAAATGAATGTGTTTTTCTTCTACAATTTTGTAACTTTTAGGAAAGTATGTGACTTTTGGCACATGTCCTTTAATGCAGAGAATTTTCTTAGCATATAGATAATTGTTATCCATGTTCTGAATGATAGGACTGCAAATTCTCTTGAGGTAATAAAATCACAATGAAGCCACTACAGCCGACAATTATACAAGCCAATACCGAATTCAGTCTTTTTTTGGTATCTAATAGTAGCTATTTATTTCTTAAAGGAATTGATACTTTCACTAAGCCATCAAAAGATTCAATAGCTATGGAAACTGTATTGCAGTTTCAATGTTAGAAGAATATCAGTTCAGTTTTATAATTCCACTTGAATTTTCGGTGTTTGTTTGTTTTAATACAGCAGAAAAATAGCTAGTAATGATGGTTTCCTTTCACTTATACCATGTTATATCTTACGTGCCTGCTTTTGGACAAACATTGTAAGTACTACCTTTCCTATGAAGAAATTCAGTTGTGCCTGACCAAAAATATTATGTGAAGGCCTCCTAACCATGACTGTTAGTTTGGCATGACTCAGGACAAAAAGAGACAGTTTCTTGAACAAAACAGCCTCAGAGAGTGAAGATTTAGGAAGAATCTTAAATGTTGCCTAAATACAATCCCTTACTTGAATACTACAAGAAGTATCTCGTGTTCAACAGAAATATACTTTCATCAATTCACCAGTCTATATTTCAAAAAAACATTACCAATTCCATGTTAGTACCAATTCTGTTTGCTTAAATAAAGAGTGCAGGGTTGCTGTGAATTAACAGAGACACTTCTCTCACTTGATAAACCAAGAATTCTAGAGAGCCACTGCAGGCCTGTTCCAAAGAAATGTAATGATAAAGATTTGCCTATGAAGAATGCCTATGAAGACCTACTCCTCATCATACAATACACCCCAAGATATTGTCCCCTTGATTAAATTTATAATTACCACTTAGTGTAAGGCTTATTATTAAAACACCACATCACTGATCCCAAGAAAATTAAAACATTAATAAATTATTTCAGCCTTGAAAAAAATGTCTTGTGATCTTGAAGATATTACTTAGAATTTCCAACTTGCTGGATGTTATCCATCATCAAATATCTCCAAATCTCCTTTTAAGTAGCAGGCTGTGTGCCTACACAGAAATCAATGATATTACACTACTGCAAAACCAGATTAATGGAATAGTGAATCAATAAAACCCAGTGACAGATTTAGTTCATCTCCCTGTCTTCATTAGACCACCATTAAAAATTCTGTAGAACTTTTGGAAGAAAACAAAAAGGGTAGATGGAAATTTAGTAGAAAATAACATTTGCAGCATCAGAGTATGTTTTGTTTAAGTTGCACTTGTGATGACTACATACACTGGTGATTTTTCAGCTTTTGTTGTTGTTGGTTTAACTTGCAATACTCCCAGTTTTCCAGGAAAGATGCAGGTGCCTTTGCATCCTTTAATACTTTGCCTTTCTGTCTTCCATTTTTTCATCTATTAAAATAGTCCACAGACCACCTGAAGCTGAATACCATTCATGTTGGTAATACCTGATTTTACACTTTTGGTTTTACAATTTAATATGCAGCCCTATTAAAGGATCGTAAGACACTTAACATTTTAGTAAGGAAAATGACAAAGCATTTATCAGTGTCTTTTGCTCTGATTTTAGAAATACCAGAAATACCAGCAAGCTGGAGGACATTTTCCTTAGCTGAATACAGCTCCCTAGATTTCACTGATATTCTGATATATTTTAATGAGCTAAACAATTGGCTTAAGCAACATAGTAAGGATAGAGGAAAATTAATATCTGGCTACATGCAAGGTAGATGATAAATCTAGATTAATTTTCATGACTGAAATCAAAACCGAAAAACAAGATTCAAAAATCGTACTGCTGGCTGGGAGGAGTTAGATCCACCTGTGGCTTTTGGGATACATGGCAAAACATGAATTTCCCTGAATTAATTCCTTTACTTATCAAAATACAGTATGAGCTTGTAAAATAAAATTTGCCACATCTTAATCTCCTATTTTTAATAATACCCGAAGTCACACTCAACCATGTGCGGGACACTGCTGAATTCTTGGAAGGGACCAATGTCCCTTGGTTTGTGCCTCCATTTTAGAAATTTGCTAGGAAACTGCTGCCATAACATCTAAACAGAAATCCATAAAACTTTATACATGTTATAAGTCTGCAGTATAGAAAGTCAGTATGTAATGTCCTAACAGTTCCTTCTGGCTTTGAATTAAAATGTGAGTAAATACTACAGAACAAGACCAATCACCCAACTGTGGTTATAAATAATAACCCTGAAAGTACTCTACAGGAGAAAGGACTATGAGTCAAGAATTACTGTATGACAGGGAATATGAAGTGTTGGCTTTAGAAACAATTGCTATAAAACAAATACCAACTTTCCACTCTGTAAACAGTCAACCACAAAATTTAATTTTAACAAGTCTAATAAAACATCCTATATTGGAATTGTCTTCCAGTTTTCAGCCTCTCTAGAATAAGCACAAATATAAATCATCTCATAATATACAAATTCTGATAAAAAGATTTATTGCAGAAATGGATTTTAATATTCTAAAATTAATTTTATAAATATACACTTTATGATTATTCATGCTTTGTTGTCATGCCTAGTATAGCAGTATTATCATAGTGATTTGTTAAATACATTTATTTAACACAGTTCCAACTCTGCAATTCATTTTGTCTCACTCCAAAGTCCAACTGTCACACTTATTTTTAAATGTAAAGAGAAAAAACTAAAAGGAATGAAGAATTTTTACTAATGTTTGGCATTACACTATCAACAGTGTTTGAAATTAGAAACAAGCCTAACTTTGAAAATCGGCTGAAATCCCCAGTCTTTTCTGTTCAATTTCCATGAATTGACATCTGTAAACTAACAATTCCAAATGTTTTTACTTATAATACTTTTTTTTTTTACACTAAGGAGAAAATGTGCATAGGAATGAGTACACATTAAATATCACTTACTTTGGCAATACCAGAATCTGTACAACAAAAATGCAGAAGAATATGAGACAGGCACAAGTCACATAATACTTGAATGCAGGCAGAGTAGTTGCTCGATACTAGAAGAAAATAAAAGCAAATGTTAAAAACAATTGCCAAAGCAGATGAAATAGCACCCAACTGAGTTTTCAGCTTAATGATGCACATATATATAGGCAGGTTTTAGCAACAGTGACTTCACATCCACTCACACAGTGTTAGAGATTATCAGACATAGTATTAATACTTTTGCTTATTGAAGAATAGCTATGTCAAATGGTTTTGCCTTGTTTCTTCACTTAAAAGACTATCCCAAAATCATCATAAAAAGTTTAATTAATAAAAAAATTCCCCTACTAAAAAAGTAAAAAAAAGTATGTGCTAATATATTTCTAGGAATGGCCAAGCACTCTTCACAGATTTCAAAATTTTTTGTGATTAATTACTCAAACTGATTTTGAATTATTGATAAATACTGAATGGCTAAAACAGTTATAAGAAATGCAATATTAATTTAGATAGGAAACTTCTGAGCACAAAAAGTAGCAAAGTGTATGCTGTGCTACAGAGCATAGCTAGCAACCACACTGATATTTACTGAACCTATATTATTACTTCAATTAAAATATTTTATGTCTTTGTTAAAAGGCCTCATATATCCACTGTTACTACTAAACACTTGATATTCTTAGGAGAGAGTCAATTTGATCTGTTTTGTCATGATAAAAATCTATTTATCTCTACTTAGTCTGTCTAGAGACATGAGAATTAAGCAATGAAATATTTATCAGAGTTGCTCTGCTATTTGAGATAGATATATCTAGGTTGAAACCAATTAAGTACTCAAAGGGAAATGATCTAAGTAGCAATTAAAGTTTCTTACCCTATCCTATGTTTTTGGGTTTTTTTTTTTCCCAAAGGATAAAAGTTCAAGATTTAATTACTAAAAAAAAAAATACCAAAGATTATTTTCTCAAAGTGCTGGAGATGCAAACTTCAGAAAATGGAAAGTGCATGAGCTGTGCCTTCCAACTGCAAGCACATAGCTGTGTCTCTGTGCTTAATGCCAAGTTCTGCCTATGAAACCAGAGCACCAAACTTTACATGAATATGTAGAAACTCACTTCAGCAACACAACTTATCATTTATCTAACTGAATTAGAAGGCACAAATATGTCTTTGCTTGATGGGTACCTTTGCAGCAAGTTCTGCTCTTCCACCTGTCAAACATGTTTGTAGTGGTTCTGTTCAACAATTTTGAACCTTGAGCTGCTATTAAAATTTCACTTGAATACCAATCCACTTTTAAATTTGTTTCACTGTTTCACACTTCTCCAGGCATTTCCTAATGAGGGCAGGCAACTCACTCCTCAGGTTAAACAATTATTTTGCTTTATTATCCTTTTTTACTTTCAGGTCCCACAGGGTTAGAAAAGCTTCTGTTTAAATCAAAAGCAGACTTCCTACTAAGTTCTTTAAAGCCAAGACTGGACTGGTGAGTCATTTAAAGGCAGCAAAAAAAGATATTAAAAAAGCTGGATCCAAAAATAACAGTTAGCTCTTTACTGTTCCTCAGCATTCTACATCAGGATATTAGACTTCTACTGGGAGCATTGACTCAGCCAAATAACTTAGCTCACAAATTTTCTCCCAAGTCATTGTCTAAAGTAAATGTGACATTTTTCTCTCAAGTTCTCTTTCAGAATTCATTGGTTAGTAACGCCCACAATTAAAATCTCACGTGCTGCCAGGCATGGCTTTGATCTGCTCAGTGAAGCTCCAAACACTAAGGATGAGACCACACAAGGTCTTGCTACTTCTCTCTTAGGAAGTCCTCAAAACAGGCTGAAGGAACCTTGAAACCTTCTCCACCCTAATGCATTGCCCAGCAACATGCCTTTGTCAGCTGGCCATAACAACTATTTTGATGAGCTGTGAAACAATCTGAAAATAATTTTAGATGTTTTGAACTGAAAGATACCAAAAAATTATTAAGTATGTGTTCAACCACCACATGGGACGCAGAGGATACTTGCTGGACAGTGTGAGCACAGCATGGTAATATTTCCTCTAGCCTCTTCTCATCAAGTTCACCAATTTATACAGCCGGTTGTGGCCCAACCTACCTCTTACTTCCCCAAGGAGAGCACAGCTCTTTGGCCATCAGCTGCCCTATGTTCATGAGAAAGCAGAAAGAGGCAACTCCCCAGTCTTCTTGTTGAAGCTGTGTCAGTGTGCAGAAATACACTCAAGGTCCACGGGGCCATAAAACAATGAAAAGGCCTGACTTATTGAACTTACTGAAAATAACTTACCTCTTTTTCCAGAGTCTTATTATAGAAAAGAAGTGATATCCTTTGAATGTCTTCAGATTTAAGCCACTGCCTAGAACAGAGAAGGAACATTATCACTGACATAGGAAGAAAGTAGTCCTGTCCTTTTCTATTACTGAAATGCAGTGAAACAAGAAAATAAGTTGGAATTAAGCAAATTCATGTGTATTGCAGTGTATATAGGTGAATGTCACTGACAGTAAAGTGGAGACTGAAAATCCCCTCTCCTTTTTGGCTTCTATTGCTAAAGTACACATGAAAAAAAAGTTCAGGTGAACAATGGTTTTTCTGTTGATCATGGCTAAGGAGAATCAATGGAGAGATTTATATGATGGAATTCTAAGAGTGATATTCCACTCATGTCCAAAATACTGTAATATATCCAGTGGACAGAAGAGGACCTGAGACAAAAACCAGGTACCTTTAGGAAGGGCACTGTTACAATATGCAAGAGTGGTGGGTAGGTAAGTTACACTTCACAAACTCCTATTGCAAACAAAAACGTAACAAACATTATTAAGAGAGGTGGAGGGATTTTGTCTTTGTCTTCGGTCTCTTGACCATGGCGCTGTACTACAGAGGTAGATTTCGAACTTTTTGCTGATTATAAAACCTTCCCTGCTTTAACATGAGAAATAGCATAAATACTTGCATTGAAACAACAAATCTATTTTAAACTAAGTGAATCTCGACATAACTTGACATAACTTTTACAAAATGAGATGTTCTAATACAAAAGTCTACATTTATTTTAATAGATACTCGAAAATATATAGAATATTTAAATGTCAAGAGGGTTTGGCTGCTTGTACCTCAAGAGCACAACACAAATTTGAAAACAAAAATTTAATTAAACAGAATAGTTCTGTGGACATGCTGTACTCGAGCTTGAACAATAGTAGCAGGGACTCAGATTTTTTCCAACATCTCCAGCAATAACTTTAAATTAGGCTCTAAACTAGTAGTGTAGCTAATGCCTTCTAAATAAAAGGGAATGTCTCAACTGACAGTCTGTAATGCAAATAAGTAGCAGCAGTGAACCACAGTGGAACATACCCTAAATTAAAGTCCTGGAGAATTAGAGTGGACAGAGTGGAGTGTAAGCTATTAGCTTTAATTTGTGAAATGGAAAATATTTGTCTGCCTGCCTAGGAGACTGCCCCTGTTCCTGTGCAATCAGTTGCATTAAAAAAAAAGGGTCTGTAAACATATTTAGTTCTCGGAATGCTTAATTCAAGCATATATTTCCCTTTTTGTTCTGCAATGGTTCCATCTATGTGTGATGATAGTTAGGCTTCTGAGAAGAAAGAAGAACTGGAAGGCTGGTGTACATAGAGCACAATTTTGTTTGGGTTCAGCTGTAATCTACTGGAGAAAACATTCAGTTTGAGGAATATTTTTGATAAACTGTGAAAATGACTTTTTTTTTTCCATTTAGTTCCAGAAGTTAAACAAGAAGTAATCCTCTTCCCCAAATAGTTAAATAATTTCCTGTTTTTTCTTATGGTATTTGACAGGTGAGTTGATTTAATTACCATCAGCACACTGCTAAAAAGTTCTCTTTGCAGATCTACTCCCAAGGGCCCAATCTGGTTACACACTTGATCGCATGTCAAGTCAGGAGTGCCATTTAGAGCACGTGCTGCCTCATACTCCACATCACGTTTTCAGAAGCTTTTAGTACTTCTTAAAAGTTCAGAAAAAAACTCTACTGGTTTTACATAGCAGACACTGAGAGGTCTGAGATGAGGAAAACAGTGCAACACAAGTGGAAGTGGAGACTGAGTACAGAAGAGGGAGAACAAAGCCATACATCTTTGGCACACACCTAAGGACAAAAAAATTTCTGCCTTCAACCTGACTCCCTGATGAGTCTGAAAATTGCTAAGGTATTTGCAAGTACCTGAGGACATGTCTCTTGGGAACCTAGGTACCAAAGTTTGGCTTAAATTCTTTTGCAATTCCAGGAACAACACAGACATCTGAATTCTGCCTGTATCCACAGAGGTATGTGGTTTCATAGGGCTTGTACTGCTTGACAACGTACAGCAAGGAATTATGCACAGAGCATAGCAGCCACTGTGACTTAAAGAAAAAAAAGAGCATAGAGAGTGTGTCCCTTTAACACAGCAACCTACTCTCTGAAGACCAACTGGTTCTACTTTAGCCCCCTCTGTAGAGTCTATATCTAGCTAGCAGCTGGCCATCCCTCCATCTCATGTCCTACAGAAGTTCCCTAAGCACCAAGGATTGGGATGGCTTAGCTAGGGCTTCTCATGCCCAGCCTGCGCAGGACAGGCACTTTGAGGCAGGAGTGCTTTGTTCAAGATACAGGGGAAAAAAAACCCACGGAGAAATTGTGATGTTACAGCCTAATGGCTAAGGCACAGAAGATCTTTGTTCTTCACTCACTCTTGCAATAATGTTTTTTTAAATTTTCTTCATTCAGTCTTAGACCTATTTGCCATAGAATCCAAATGTTACATTTAAAAACATTTAGAAATGCCTGTTTTCTCATAGACTTTCTTAAACATTTTCTCCTTGATTCACAAAGCCTTTTGTTTAGTTACACAACCACTGGGTCACTCAAGCTGATAATGTTATTTTCATTATACAGATGAAAAATTGAGGCACAGAAATATGCACAATAGTAAAGAAAACAAAAATGTGGTTGGTTTTATGTCCTAAATGTAGGAAATGTTTTATTTACTTTTTTTTGTGTGTGTGCTTAGCCTTCACAGAGTCAAAATATTATTGAATTACCTTGACATTTGAGGAATCAGCACTTTTTATAACTTATTCCTGAGTTTTAATCAATTGAATCATTGCTTTTAAGAGATTCATTCAGGCAATCAATACAGAGCTAGGTAGAGAATCTAGTTTTGGAAGGTGACATTCAGACTTTCTGGTATATAAGATAATTTATTTTCTTTCTGCAGTTTCCCACATAATTCACAAAATACAATGAAACTTCTTCAGAAACCTTTTTTATCCCCAAATTTCTCTGAATTTTACATACTAACTAGATAAGACAGGGATTGTCTTAGGATAAAACAACACACAGTAAGGTCACACCAATAGTTTATATATTGGTATAATGCATTTATACAGATGCTTTACTTTTGACATCAAAACATCATTTTTGAAATCCTTTTATTGGAGCAAGGGTACCTAAAGACACAAAAAATCTGCCAAAATTTAGACAGCTGTTTTAGGCAAGTCTAGTATAATCAAAAGGCTTTGCCTATCACATGACCTACCCTATTTCACTGTGCTCTATGACCTATAAATATCAACACTCTTCTAAAACGACTGAAAAACATTTTCCTACATCCAAGTACCATTTAATAGGACTAAAAGATGAAAAAAAACCAAAATGTGACATATGAACATCTAATAATTAGGTGTAATACTCAGCTGGTTAAGATTCTGAGTAACAGAAGTAGTGAGGGAAAGTAATTCATCACAATTATTGTCCACATTTTTGAATGGCAATTCTCTTATTTCATCAGATAAATAGAAGAAGCTTGAACACTTATTTTGGACTGGAATTGATTTATTTCTAGCCTTATCTATTCACCAGGAAACAGAAAACATTATAATGCCTCCAGCTCTTCCTGGGACACAGAAAAAAATGGCAAGTTTTCTTGCCCAGCAATTCCAACAGGCCATCAAGATTAGCCTTTTCTAAGAAACCAACCAACTGAGAGACATCAAACTATGGTTTTAGGGAAAGGTTCTAATCCTGAGGAATTGTTTATGTGACAATTAGGAAGCATCAGTTTTCACATCAATCTGATTCCTGAGCCAGTCATTTCTTGTGCCTTACTTCTCTGTCCCCAGGTATCTGTTACAACCATGAGTTTAGAGACACAGTTACAGAGCAAACTCCCTTTGTCAGGAAGATCAAGACAAGTCAATTCCTCCATCACACCATGATTGACAGGCACCGTCTTATCTCATATAGTAAAAAATATTACTTTACAGCCTATCTTCAAAATGTGAAGGTCTTCCTACACGAGTATTGGTGACACCATTACTGTTTTCAGACTTGCTGTGCATGTGGGAGCAAAAAACTATTAAACATTGCCCTCTGTTGCACATTTATGCTAAAGGTGGAATGACAAAGACAACAAAGGATAGAGGACAAAGCCATACTTTTGGGCATTGATTCCATCAATGGCTTGGATCATCCTCTCATTCAGCTCTTCCTCAAATCTTCTTTTCTGTGATTTTGTTCTGAAATGAAAAATGTGGAAAGTTACTTCAAAAACAACTGCTATCATACACTTTTGAGGTTATCATAAATTTTTAACATTTATGCTGCAATAGCAACTATAGGCATCAAGCACAATGACCCTCATACTAAACTCTTAAAAAACCATAATTAGCCACAGTCTCATGCACAAACACACACACACACAAATCTAGAGCTTAGCTATTAGGGAGCATTTAAATACAAACACAAGAAAATATTTCATAAAAAACAAGAGAGCTCAAGAAATTCTTGTCTAAGGAAAGTCTTCCACAGTGTTAAGAATTCATGAGAAAGAATGGGAATATGCTCAAATTCATAAAGCATTCTTGTTTCTTGCAGTTTTTCTTTTAAAATCTTGTCAGAATTGTATGATCAGCACAATGTATTAGTGCACTGAGGCATAATAGGTATCCTCTACCAATATTCTGTTAACTTTTCTTTTCTTGGAAATACTTTATTATTTTTAATAAGAAAACTGAGCACTGTCTGAAAATAGTTTCAAGCATACATCATGTTTCTCTGTTTATAAGTCTTGTAACTCATCTGCAATAAAAAAAGCTTCATTACTTTTGACTGGATTCAGCACGAACCCAACAGAGGATCATCACAATGGGTATACCTTTGCTAACAAATTGCTGCAAACATCAACCCTTTCAGTAGCTGTGCTTTCCTTGAAAATGTCATATCTCAAATAGTGACAGGTGATGTCTGTATTTGAAAACTTAAATCCACTGCTAACTCAAAACCTATGTTTTCTAAGAAGTCAGATCTGAAATTTTACTCTTTCCTCACCAAAATATTCTTAACCTACAAATTGAACCCAGTTGAAGGTAACATGGATTTTTCTCAACATCAAGTTTTTGGGTTATTTCCCTAAAACTGATAACCTGCTGCAGGTTTCAAATTAATACAGCAATTGTATTAGTTTACCTGCAGGAACTTTAAAAAAACCGAAGTGTTTTCATGCCTAGTGAATTTTCAATGCTAGTGAATTTAAGAAGTGCTAAAGAAGAAAGTGCTTAAAACTCATTTTTCACAGAAATCAATCACAGAAACAATCTAAGAGAAATACACAGATGAGGAGACATTGTCCAACCACAGTTAATCCTCTTGGCAGATTCTTAACAACGTAAGACTATTGTGTAATGCATAAGAGCTAAGACTTTCACAAACTGAAGCCTACAGTCAGGCTTCAAACCCTACATTTTCATATTCTAATAAAATACTGATTTTCAAAGTGCTCATGATCATTGCATCTCTATCCTGTGAGAATGATTAACTACCTTATCTAGAATCCTAATTACATGTCTGTTTCACTATGGACATTAGACACCAGTAATGGAAGGAGTTCCTTCCATAATATGGTATCAAACCACATTTTTTGTACCTTCTGAATCTATTCTGGAGTGGCTTAGAAACACAAAAGCAAGAACACTTCAGAATCTTCAAAAACTGCATTATTTCCAAATGCCACAGTCCAATGGTCTTTCATGGACTGATAGAAAATTTTTGGACATACTATCCAAATACAAATGTACAGTTTTAGAATTAGACTCTTTTTATTTATATCATGCATGTTCTGTCAAAACTTGTTCACCTTCTGGAGCTCAGCAATATTTTAGGTAATTGCACAGTAACCAGAGACGATAACAAGTCAAATATTTAGAAGCTTTTTTTTTAGAATTTTTTAATGGTATTTATGATATCACCATCTTGCCCTAGTCATCAAGGTACCAAGCAGCAGCATGGAAACTTAAAGCTATTGTGATCTTTCAAATATTTTATGTATCAGAAGCACTATAAAAGACCACAAAATACCTTCTGAATAACTACTACTGCAAACATACTAAAGACTTTAAAAAATAAACCACAATACAAATACAAAGCAATTAAACAAATATACAAAATGTCTCTTTTAGTACATATTATTAGCTGTTCGTAAGAAAAAATATTAACAGCCCTTTCCATCCTTCTTTTTCTTACTACCCCTCTCTGGGCTTCCTCCCAATTTTCCTGTATATAATTTTCTTCCCACTGGCCTGGTTTGTAGTAGGTCACCAACATACCAATTCAGAAAAAAGCTATTTGTTATCAGCAAGTGAATTTGCAATTCATAAGTAACATGTCTGCCAAATCTGTTTCAACAGCCCTTCTTTATGTAAAAGGTATCAGCACTTACAAAAAAATCCAGTCTGTGTGAGCAATGGCCCTCAATATTTAAAAGCATACCAATGTATATTTATTTATATAGGCTTTCTATGAATAAGTAATTTTTTAAGATTGATTTACCTCTCTCTGCAACGCTGAAAATGATATTGCCCCATGGGAACATCCTAAAAACAAACAAACAAGCAAAAAGATCCCTATTAGTTACAGTAGACTTTAATAATATTTAATTGCTTTTACAATAGTCTTGAAAACAGGATCAAGTAAGGAGAAAAGTTTCCAGTGTAAATACTTCTAGCATTTGATTAAAACTGTCTAAAAGAAAAATACAGTTAGAAGTGAAGATGGAGGGACCTGGAAGAAAACTCATCTATCAGTATAAATACAGGATAAACTAATACAACAGTCTGAATCCAAGAGCGTTTTGCTTTACCACAAAGACTTCAATGCTACCACTGTTTGGATGCAGCCCAAATTTTTTGCTTCAGCAAAAACCAATCTTAAGTGTTTTTGAAAAAAACAGACCTGAGTGGCCAAATACAGACAATGGTCATTATTTTCTAATTAATAGCAATGGCAGCAACCACAGTCACATTTATTTTGTGATTAATAGTGATGGTGGGGTACTTCCTGTAATGAACCCATCACAGTCCACATTCTGATGCACTATACTTATTAAACAAGAATATGTCTCATCTGTACAACAACAACTGAATGCCAATGTTGAAAACAATTAGAATTTACCTTTGTGCATTCCCTTTTAAGAAGTAGAAGATAATGCAATGTACAAGCTGTAGATTGACAGTATCTTACTGACAGCAGTATAAAAGTGTTAGCAAAATTAAAAAGAAATCCGTTCAGTGTAAAAGATACAACATTGAACTACAGTACTTTAAAATTCAGGCCTTCAACCACAGCTAATGAATTGTAGGTGCACCTTCAAAAGGTAGATGTTAGAGTGAGTATGGATTTGGTTCCTGGGGTACTCTGAATAAAATCCACTCAAAGTATCACAGGGATTATTCTAACTTCACAGCCTTTGCTCCATTTGGCCATGTTCCAAATGGAGAACATAACTAAACAGTCAGTAAATATCTAGGAATTCCTCTGTATTAAAGAATTTCCTTCCTGAAGGTGTTGCATTCTGGTGTTATGTTCAAAATACCTTTCCACAACATGAAGAGCAGCCACTGTACATGCTGTGACTTGGGGGGGGTGCTGAGCTCAGAGGGTCAAATTTTGTACTTTAGTAAGTGTGCCAGACTCCTTATAATTCAGAGATGCACCTACAGGAAGACACGGCTTCTTAGAACCTAACCCAAAACTCCTATTCCAAGAGAAAAGCTACTTCCATCAACTTGACTGGGTTTATGCCATGAACCAACTACATGTATCTTCTTCTACCAGAAATAACCAGGTACTTAGCAGCAAGCAGCCTTTTCCTTTCAAATATTGCTATATTGTACGAAATGACATAAGTAGGCCCCTACTGTGGTGCTTATCTTGCCGTTTTCAGTGGTCATGCTGTCCCTGTGGTGCAAGTGTGCAAATGGCTTGGCTGCTCCCCAGGATTCCAGGTACCGGGTCATGCGGACAGAAGCTCTCATTTTGGCTCCATCGAGGGTGTGCCGAGGCCGAATGTGGTGCTGTGGGCTTCGCTTCTCTCCCTGGTTGACAGAGGAGAGGACAAAAAGGGTCATATCAGCCTTTGTGTTCATGACCTTCTGAGGTAGCAGTGCGTCATCTGGCACCACAGATCTCCATGATTAGGGACTTATAAATGGAGAGATGCTAAGAACCTGCAATTCTTAATGATGTTGCTGGGAAATAGCAGAGACTTATTTCTGAAGAGCGGGAAACATTTGCACTGCAAACATTATATATTTGTAGGCATCAGTAACAGCTCTGATCAATATCTTATTGTAGTGAATTATTCAACAGATTAGTGGCCCTGCTCAAAAAACAAGTATGATTTGCCATAAAATAAAAGTACTACTAACCTTAGGATTGATTACAAAGTAAGTTTTAACATTGTGCTCTTTCAGATATGGGTCCCTCACATCTCCATCCCCATCTTCCACTTTGTAAGCTCCATTCAAATGTGCCAAGGTGACTGAAGTGATGTGAACACGGCTGAAATTATATTTTAAAAGAAGGATAAAGTCACAAACACCAATCAAAAGCATAATTTAAACCTGATCAACCTTTTTACTTGCTTTTGGATACGCCTTTTAATTGTTGCTCTCTTCTTTTGCAGTCCCTCTAATCTAAATTTTAGAAGTTCTAAAGGGCATAAATCTAAAGGTTTCCATCCAGAAAAAAAAAAGCTCCTTAAATCACAGGAAATACTGAGTGCCTCAGTTTTGGGGTTTTTTATTTCTTCTCAAGACAGCACCTAAGAATGAGTTCAGGCATCTCCATGAAGGCTGATGGCTTAAGACATGGTGCCTATGCATTTCTCCGTGACTGAAAAACCCACGTGTCCAAACGTTAACAGAGAAGACTCTTACCCTGGCACTCCCCCAGCTTCCATGTGGTTGGCCAGGGTGACATCATGGGACCACACATCATACTGCCACTTCTGCAGGCCAATGACACCGCAGAGCACATTCCCGGAGTGCACTCCCACGCGCATGTTAATATCCACTCCAGTTGCATCCCTCACCTTCCTGCAGTTGGGAATAAAGCCTCTGTTAATACACATAATAGGCCCTTTGTTTTCTTTTAATTTACCTGTCAAATTATGTAGATGGAACACCCCTGGAAGTGCTCAAGGCCAGGTTGGATGGGGCTCAGTGCAACCTGCTCTAGTGGGAGGTATCCCTGCTCATGGCAGAGGAGCTGGAACTAGACAGTCCTTAAGGCCCATTCCAATCCAAAACATTCTATCATTCTATGATTCTATGAAAGTAACAGTAACAACAGTAATAACATTTACCTCTTCTTAGCATTGCCTCCATTCTTTTAATGCTATGATTATATATTACCTTTCCTATTATCTATATTTGCAACAATTTGCAGAAATATTAATTCTCAAGTCTGTGTCTGAAGTTCTTTCTTTTATATTCATCTGAAATTATTTGGGAGGGCTGCAAATAATAGCGGAAATGTTTAGTCTTGGGGTAGAACTTAAGGACTGTTTTTGTTCTACAGGCTGCTTTTGGAGGTCTGGAACTACTGTGACACAGTCTTCTATCTAAAGACCCTAATGTTTACATTGGAGACCTTCTCATATCTGCCATATTTGAGAGGAAGGATGAAAAATACAGCAGCTCAGGATATTCCACAGGCTGGGGCTTGTACACTCGTTGGGGATATGGGCTCAGCGCCATTCAGGCTGTGGAGAACATAGACTCAACAACCTTCCACATGCTTAGTGAATGCTGCACCCACAAGAACATTATACAGCAAATGAAAGGCTACCCTCACTGTCTAGATCACATCTAAACCTTTGACCTTTCCAGTGACTGAGTTATCTGTTCACTTTATCCCAAATCTCAGAAGAGCCCTACACATAAGATAGGCATTTATCTTTGCAGAAGCAAAGTTCTTCTGAATCGCTGATGGGAGACTGAGGTCATATGTACCTAACCACATATGTAAAGAGTAATAAAACTAATTCAGATATCTACAGGCTTAGACAGCTCTAAGAAATTGGAAGATCATAACTTTACTGAATTTACATATTTAAACCCCAACTGATGTGGACCCAAACCTAGCCAGTAATAAGGAACATGCACAAACACTTGGGGAAATTAACTTCAGGGTGTTAATAGAAGACACAACTACAGAATAAGGAACACAAATGGCTCCTGTATAGGAGTTGGGTGCATAATTCTAGCAACATCTTCAACCTCAGTGATGAGAATCATCAGCTCTGTACTTTCTGAATTATTTTATTAATGTGACAGTTTTCTTTTTTTTTTTTTTTGAAAGGGAACATAGAACAGAACAAGCCTAATTTGATATGGTAAATCCTGCATTTAAGCAGTTATTCTCAAGTGGTTTTTTTCTGGGAAATGAAAGTAACAGGAGCATGACCAAAAGTATTTTAATTCTGTCTGTCTCTCTCAAGTGTTTATTGGTATTTCTTTTCACATTGCCATTTTACACTGCTCTTGTGTATCTGACACACTTGAAAATGAATTGCCTGTAAATGATCTTTGTAAGCAGTTTGCAAATCACAAACACCACTTTGCTCTGCACAAGGTATATGACACAAGCCCAGCACTTTAGAAAAAAGTGTTTTTGAAAACTGGGCAAAATGGAAGCAGAACATTTATCTTCTATGAGTGCTTGTCAAAAGGCTGCCCTTCCATATTCTGCAGAGCAAGATGAATAAAGTCTGCTTTATAACAAGCTCTCAGGAGTTAAGCAGGGGAGCAAGCAGAATTGTACCAGAACTGAATGTCTTCCTCTGTCTCACAAATTAAAGAAACCACGGAAGACATTAAATTGGCAATGTAACTCTAGACCAAATTAGGGTTTACCACTTCCTCTCACCTGAACTCCTTGACAATTGCTATGACAATGCAGGCACTGAATGCATTCAAGAATGTAGGCTATCACATTCCCAGAGGACGTCTGTATTACCTACAGAAGCACATCTCAAACTTCCCACCTTTATTTCATTTTTTGTTCCCCCTGTCTCTCTGGTTTTCTTCAGCACAGCATAGTCTGTGTGCCCAACATGGCTGGACAATCAAAATACTCATCAAGACTGTATTTTTCTTATTGAAGTGTGAAGTTTGAGTTTGTAAGCATTCTGCATTTTTCAGAGGCATGGTTAGCTTGCAGGTAATTGTAGCAACTTTACTCCATACAAGCAAGAGTTCAGGTCTTTAGGAAAACATCTGTATGCTTTACCTGAGCTTTATTCATCTATAGTTCTGGACTAAGGTATCTAAGACTCACCTAGCCCTTTCTTACACATTTGAACACATTGAGTGAGCCTTAGGCATTTAATTCCCTGCAAATTGCCAGCTTTAACAGCATAGTTTCCTTTTGGATCAGACCTGCAGGAATGAAATAATACCTAAAATAATTACTTTATTTTGTATCTAGCATGGAAAATGGTATACCCATCTTATATCCAACAGTTTCTTTCACTTTCCTCTGAAATGGAATTTGTTTCATGCTACCAAATCAAAGGAAGTCTTTGAGAATGCGTGACTGAGAAACATGCAAACTAGGAAGTCACCAGAGAGACAAAGGAGTAGAGTTTGAGCTGAATGGAAATAACACATATATTCACACACAAACATATTTTGCCTTAACAGATAAGCTCTGTCCTTAAAGCACTCAGTTAAGGTGGCCAGCTCTCAGCATCACAAGCATCACTGGCATTTACGCCTTGATAAAGTGAGCATCCCACTCCTGGGCAACCAGGCTGCAGACTGTAAGAAACATTGGATTTGTTCCAACATAGAGCAGAGAAGGAAAGCAATTAATCAGTGGGACTACAATCCATGTTTAAATGAGAACAATCCATAGCAGAGGAAAGCTGAATTGCTCAAAATGGAGCTACACAACATTAGGGAAGAAGACTGAATAAGACTTTGTAGTACAGATCATCTGGCAATTTGGCAGATTTCCTCCTTTTTTGCTTCAAAGAAAACTGGAACTGAAATCATATTCAGGTGGTAAAATCTATATAGAACTACTACTATATAAACGGCAAACTACTTTATTTCAGTAGCTTACACACCGAACGGGCAGTTTGCACCTCAGTGACTGAATATAACAATAATTTCTATCTGACAAAAAAGATATTTCAGATAGACCAAGTCAAACATATTGAGTGACATACTGCCAGTAGCAAGAGTATTACTACTTCTCATTTTACACGGCACAGAAGTATGTCAGGAGATGCTTCCATACAAAGATGCAGCAATCACACACAAAATATGGAGTTGATTAATAATCAGCAATTTTCATTCACCTGCAGGCTGCAACACTTGACATAATACTTTGAAAGGATTTGAAAACACAGGGTACAGATTCCTCACTCCTTCTGCAAACAGGCTGTGGTAATCAGGCATCTGTCTATGGGAGCATTGTGGTTTCTGACTACAGTAATAAAGTCAGATCAGAATATGCTTTACAACTAACATATAATTTTCTAGTCTGTAAAGCTGCTCTTACGAAGAACCTGATCATACAGCATTAACAATGAACATACTTGATAGCAGCCTGAGCAGAAAGTTATTTCAGAGAAAATTGGAAGTTCTGAAGTGTGAGGAACTGACAGATTGCTCTCTGAGCTCAAGTAAAACATTGCATTATGATGTGTGATATACTTCAGTTCTTTGTGAAGGGCACTTTATGGCTCAAGATTAGTGTTGTTTTTCCACCACCCTGTAACCTCCCATACTTTTTTCTCTTAAGTAACAAAGCGACAGGTTGATCAGAAGCTCTATGCCAGTGCTTTTAACCAACATTACTCACACAGCACACAGATGTTTTGAAATGCAAACCAGAAAGCTCTCATTTTTACTCAAAGGCTGGTGAAAAAAATCCCAACATTTTTATGCCAACCAGCAAGGGGGGCCAGAACTTTGGGACTGATACCCTTTTCCCAACTGCTCTACAGAAGGGATGGTAGCTTTACTTCCTGGTATGCTAAAAAAGCAAATGCCTTAATTGTGATACTGTTCTAGTATATCTAAATGAAAAAGGGAAAGCATCCAGTGAAAGCAACTGAAATGCAACCAAATCTGTAGACTCTAATCGTGCTTGGCAAGGAGAAATAATCCCAAGTACCATTTAAAAATAGATTTCTTTGGACACTATGTAATGTACAACCATTTTTGGATGAAGAAACAACATTTTAGAGAATGAAGCAACCTGATTCCTGTTAGTTTTACAAAAAGAGTGCTAAAACAAGGAGATCAAAATACTAGTTTCCAAAAATACTCTACCTTTTCCATGAACACATGAAAGGGAAAAGAACCAAATCTGCTTTAGTCAACTTACCCATACAGTAATTACCCTGGATTGAATTAGAAGACCAGGTAACTAAAACCCAAGACTCTTTTATGACTACAATTACACACATATGAGGACAGCATTTAAGGATTAGAGGAATAATTTTGTATGGGTACTTCATTAATCATTAAGATCAACACAATTCAACATATTTATCCATTTCATTATGAGGTGCACACCACACATATACCTCACAAGGATGGTTCAATTTCCTACTTTGCTACATGGACAGTGGTTAATGTGATCTAGACAAAAACCTAAAAATTGGATCTTAAACTTACAGAAGAGCATACCAAGTTTTAAAATCAAAATCCAGCTTACTAGAAAAAATAAATCACACAGAGGACTCCCAAAAATGCAGATCTCCACATGATACACGTTTTTGCCAAGTGTAGCTCACCTAGATATACTTCAGCCTTAGTGAAAGGAAACTGGTTTAAAAGGCTTTTAAAAGTTTGGTACTTACTTAATGGCTTCACACATGTCCAGTCCCATTTTCACACAATTCTTGGCATGATTTTGAAGAGATATAGGTAGTCCAGAAACACAGTAATAGCAGTCACCTAAGATCTTAATTCTCATACATTCATTTTCCTGGAGAAAATAAAGCAAGTGAGACAGTCACTTTCAATTTGAAATACATAAATGAAGGGTTACTGTTACAAAGACTGACTTAAATGACATTAGCACAGTCATTCTAGTAAAGTTTGTTTCAGTGGAGAAGGGCTTGCTACAACAGAAATGTTGAAAGAGTTGTATGGTTGATCCCTCCACCAGTTATGGTCCTTAATGGGCAAAACCAGGAAGTAATTTAATTGGAAAACATGTTCACACCTGAGAATAAAGAACTGAGCTAAACTGTCATGTCCTCACTCCAATTAAAGCCTTTTTGTTTGAAATATGAAATCAAAAGACATAATCTTCCACATTTACATCTATGAAGATGCATTATGGAATACTTCCAGCAGCTAGCAATCATAATAGTATTTCTATATTTTATATTCGAAGGCCAAGTAAAGATTTTTATTTTTAAAACCCTGAAATTTAATTTTAATTTAATTTATTTTTTTTAAATACTGGACAATAGTTTTTTTAACAAACAGAAACACAGAAAATTTTTATCTGTTCAGAGGTTTCTGATTTTACCTTCACACATGATGTTTGATTTAATTTTTATAAAAACGATGCCTAAATAAGCAGAAGAATAATTTCTGATTGCATTTGATTCTTTTCTTGAGTAATAAAGAGGCTGTGGTCAGTAATTAAAATTGATTCGATCAATATTGTCTCTCTTCTCCTTCACTCTCATAAATGCTTTTTCTGAGACCAGAAGACTGACTAACACTTTTCTATCTTGAGTTTCTTAATCCTTGTTATTGCAAAAAAATCTATTTAAAGAACTGTTCATCTGCCATTAAGCTTTACTGGGCTCCATGAGCTGTCGCTATTGGTCCTATTAGAGAGCTGTCTTGGGTTTCACAGCCTGTCACTCTGGCAGAAATGCACTGTTGCACTCAGACCAGAGCCAGATCGTTTTCTTCACACGTTTCAAATCCAATCTTCCTGCCAGAGTCTCAGAAACACTGCACGAAGACCCCAAGAGGAAAAAAAAAACATTTTAAGGATGACTTTCTTGTTCAAACTAACAGCAGCAGCCCATAGCAACCCACCTTTGCAATCTGATCAAACTTGCCAAATAGCTCATTTAACATGTGCACCAGCTCCCCTGGTGAGCAGTCACTGGCCAGACGAGTGAACCCCACGATATCAGCGTACAGGATGCTGCAAGAGAAATGAACAGAACCTTGGTCACAGCTTCCTTCTGCAGGGCTCAGATACATCAAACAACAGCAAAACCTGAAACAAGCTCCCTAGACTTCACAGGGACATGCCCATACCCAAAAAAGCCCCTGCTAATTGCAGAGCAATAAATAGAACTACATTTTTAGGTAAATGTATATTTGTCTTTATGTGTGTTATGTTTATAGGTAATATATATCTTTACAGGTATTACCTTCTTTGGTATAACCTTTATAGGCATATCTATATTTATAGGTATTTATAAACATTCTATACCTCTATCTGTTATGGTATTGAAAAAATAGAAATATTTTCTCAAGTCACAAATCAGCAGTATAATATTAGCAATATAATAGTTGCAAAGAGTATTTGTGCTCACAAGAGAACATGAGCTTCCTCAAAAGTCCTGCAACATTTTTAATAAATCGTTTATAAGAATATCATTCAAACTAACTTGTCCAATCAAAATGAAACAAATAAAAAGGGAAAAATCCTTGTAAAGAAGAAATAATGTTTGAAATGAAAGAGATTTATTTTTTCAGCTACTAGAATTTTTCAATTAATAAATAATTAGATCTGTCAGCAGTATATTTTATCTCAGGTACTTTGTAAAATACATATGTGATACAGCTGCCTCTGCTTAGATGATACAAATCCTGAGAAATTTTTCCAGTTAAGAAAATTACAAAATCAGAACCATACCACTGACACGAATTACAATTTTGACTAGTATACATGGAAACAGGATTTGGTACTTCAGACTGAAAAATTAAGGCATTATGAAAAAAAGCCTATTTTTGTGTGGCTTTTTCTCAACTTCTTTGTATTAACATCTTTGTGGCTCTTCTGGAATGTAACACTGTCAGCATTTGATCAAATTAAGGGATTCTACATATTAAGTTGCTGAAACGCATATTTAAAAAATATTTTCTTAATTCCTCCCTAGATCCTTCCTTTCAAATTCTTTTCTGAATGTTGCCGATACATTTTAGTACTGTACAATACCTTACATTGGTGTGCCTTTTGACATACAAATTGTGGAAGTTGTTGGTGTTTTCCAGCTGGCCTGCCTTTGGACCTTGTAACCTCTGAATGATCTCCGCTTTCATTTCCATGGCAATGTGAGCAGGCAGTAAAGAAAGTAGAAGACGCTCCTAAAATTTAAAAGGAAATGTGCAAAGTTTCTTTAATGAGAATAAAGTTAATGTGGCATCAATACTGTGCAAGGCACACCCTAGGGTAAATACTAGAGAACATTTTACACTCAGGCCTGGTACAAGCTCCAGAGTTAATCAGTTCCTTGAAGAGTGTGACAGAGATATACACACATTTCCAAGTAATATCTGCCTTCAAGTTTTTCTGTATGTCAGAAAAAGCTTAAGCTAAGCTTTACACTTGATGAAGTTATCTACAGGAATCTATTCAATATCTGAGTAGGATGCAGCAAATGAAACAAGAGTTGCAAGGCCAGTCCAGAGGATTTTCAGGGAAATGTAGTCTGATTCAAACAGGAATAAGCTACATCTCTTATTTGTTCTTTCATGTATTTTAAATGCTCTGCCATAATTTTAGCAGTTAGACTGAAAATAAAATACAAACACAGAACATACCAGAAATGTTGAACTTTTGCAGAGCATTTTAATAGGTATTCTCTCCAATTTTATTTTTTTAAATTAACCTAAAAGCATATTGAATATTAAAAAAACCCAAATTCTGTATCTTTTTCCTCATCATTTGGTATTAGGGTCTTCCTCTTCACTTGATATTATGGTCTTCCTCTTTTAAAGCTCTCAGACACTTTCATTTTGCCCATTTTACCTGTGACAGCTTTAGACTGATTTCCTACTTCTCTGGAAAACAGATCAAAAAGAACTCTGCAAAAAAAAAATCCTTCTTTCTTTATCATATTCCATCTTGAAACTGAACAAGCATTTCCCATTTTCTCATAGGCAGACAGGAGAGATTCCTTCTGGCTAAGGATATAAACCAGAAGCCTGAACCAGTGAAGAGAGGAAAGGCATCTGAAAAAGCCCCTGACAGTCAGAGAGAGAAACAGCTACACCAGAAAAGATAATGACCTCAAAATGTGCATGATCCTCAGGTGTTACTCAGAATGATGCATTCTCTTTGGCTCACAAGAGTATTTTTGCAGTCTTTGCAGTTCTGTTCATGAATGTACCAGAAGAAGTGTAGCCATTAATCCAATCCTCTGCCTGGGATAATTAATCCTGTTCAGGTCTGATGACCTTGAGTAGAGCATGGCAATAACAGGGCTAGAGACTCTTCTAATATTTGCAGCAACCTTGCCTATCTGTCTCTGTCAAGTATAATGAAAAATTCACATTCCTCATAGCATTTGTGCACTTGTAAGCACAGCATTCAATTACATGAGGCCCTGTGAAACTGATCCTGCACATATTTGGCAAAAAACTTCTATTTCAGTGAATCAAGACAGAATCTTGCTTTGCTGCTAATTAATATTGAACTGATAATTTATTTTTGCAATGCAACATTAATTTAGTATATTTAGGCATTTTAGCAAGTTCACATCCAAGAGACCAGTGTATTTTTATTGCTTATGTTCATTGGCAATGTTTCACTTCTATTATTTACAAGTTTTGTTAACTTGTAAATAATATCTTTACAACCAATCAATTTTTTTCCATAATGAAAACTTAAGTCTACCAGGTTGCTCTTTATCTAACAGTACACTATTGTTCAGACTTGATAACAACTATAATTACACAGTTAAGGAAGAGGTGAGTGCTCTTAGCTACAATTTTACATCACTATGCTCCTGTTGTACCATGGATAGTAAATGCAAGCTGGTTCACTATCTTCCTATGATTGTCATGATTCCAGACACACAGTGATGCAGACATTCAGTGTCCAGGTTACTGCTTACATGTTTGAAACTCAGAAAGGCTGGTAAAAGGTCATAAAGCAACAAATGTTTTCAAGGAAGCAAGCAAAAAAAACAAGAGAAAAAATTTTCATAGGAAGCAGCATAAAGTCAACTACAAGCTAAAGAATCACATGAGGAAAAGGAAAACACAATGCCCTCATTTTGTAGGGAACATCAGGAGAGATGGAATATTTTTTCACTTCTTTTTCTCTTCTGGCTAGGGCACTATTCCATTCTGTTTGAACATCCTGATGAAGCTGTTCACCACACCAGAATTCCCTCCAAATAATGTTTTCCTTCCTCCATTTCCACTGTACAAAAGAGAAGGTTGCAACCAGAAGATTGCAACTGCAATTGGTGAAGCACACTGTAGAACACCTTGCCATATCCAGTTGCACACACAGCCTTCAGCCACTCTCTCCATCCTGCAGGCTGCAAGCATTCACTTTATCATTTATGTGATAATGTGGATTGTTTATTTTCATTTCTTTCACTAAAAGTCAGCTGTGAAAGAAGGTAAATCTCAACTACTATGGCTGGGCTGGTCACCTAAAAATGCAAAGAAATGCAAAGCACATAAGAGCATCTCTTCCTTCTTGTTTTGTCATTGCTGTTGGCTCAAAAGAGCATAGTGGAAGGATCAAAACCACTTACTGATCAGTTTGTAGTGCATAATGTTTTGCACTGAAATTGCTGCAGACTGGAACAATACAAGGAACACCACAAATCAAGACTGCTGCTTATGCTGGCTTTATATTTGGTAATACATTCCATTCTGTACTATTCTCTCAAAAAGAAAATCTACATATCAAAAACTAGTTGAACTGAGATAAAAGATACTGACTTTTAGACAAAAATCTTCCTTATTTGTAGTAGACAGAGAAGCCACTCTCAGAGCTACAGTCTGTAAGAAAAAAGCTGAAATATTTCTGAATGCAGGTCAAGAGGTACCATTTTAAAGTCTTCAGACTGAAAATAAGAATATCTGCTTCTGGTAAAAGAGAAACTGCTGTGCTATGACAATAATGAAAATCTCCTCACAAATGGCCTTTCCTAGAATATTAACAACATGACCTTAACAGCTTATACAGGGGATTTATGCACACAAGACTCTTTCCTGACTGTTCATGTTCCATGGGACTATGCTTTCCCCTCAATCATTCAAGTCACTTCCAGCTGATACCTTTTAAGTCCTAGGGCTAAAAGATGGAGCCCACTATCTATACTGAATACAACATTAAAGTGCCTTTCAATACTATAGGGTTAAGTACTTCTCTCTTCTCCACTTGGACCCCACTAAAAGGATAGCAACTAGGCATCCTCCCTGGGTTCTCCAGCTGAAGATTTTCTGTGCTATATGTCAAACCGCTATTTGAGTTCCTGTTCTCTCAATCTTTCACATCCAAGTTGATCTCTTTGTCAGAATTTTCCCTCAATCATACGGATGACTTTAGAAGTGATTCTTAGTAACACATCACTCCTCTAAAACTCGATAAACTCTGATTGCTTTCTTAGCTAGAATAAGTTGGCATAGCTCAGTTAAAAAACATAACACCGTGGTGTTTTCTACTAGTTGGCAGTTGCGCTTGAGTTTCTCACAAAGTATCATGCTGTTGTTCTGCAGCAAACAAACAAAATATCCTCAAATACTAGGTACAGGTTATTTTTAAGAGTTCATGTTTCACAAATCAACCTCTTCTTGGCCTGAGCCAACAGTACGTTATTAATTTGCTCACTCCTGTTTTGTTATGCAAACTACCAATACTGATTCACTCATTTATACAATATTACAGCACTATCAACTCCTTACTGAGCATAAATGTAAGAATTTATAGATTTAAAGGCCAAATATTCCTCCATCTAGTCTGATCTCTTGAATAATATAGGTAACAGAATGTCATTAAGGAGAAACAAAAGTAGTCTGATAGGACTCGCTGTATGAAAATCAACTTTGTGCCTTGCTGCCAATGGACAGAAACTGTCCATCAAGGCAATTCACAGAATCTAATACTGAAATTCTGAGGTGGCAATGCTCTCTCTCTCTGTTGTCTAGGGAGGGAACTGAGGTCCATATTTTGGTCTTACTGGAAGAAATGTTTGTCTTCATTCTTAAGCTTTTTCTAATATTCAAGAAGTCTGAAGAAAAACTATATATATGTAGATCAGTAAAGGACTACAGGAATATTTTTGTCCCTATAATCCCACATAGGGATATTTTTGTCCCTTTCAATGTCATTTAGGGCACTGAATATTGACTTCTGCTTTTCTGTGGGTTGGATTTTGTTTTCAGATTCCTGTGGCATAGATCTAATCATCTATTTAGCAAGTTTGACAAACCAGGTCAGTAAGTCAGCAGTAAGAGCTCGAGAAGCAATTAGCCTATGCATGCATCCTGCTTCACTACAAAGCTTAGAAATAAACACAAATAACATCAAATTTTCAGCTGCCCTTGACATGTGTAAAGAAATAACCTACAAGAAATGAATTTTCTGATTCCTGATCACAAAATGATGGAACAGTCAAGAAGCTGATGGAGATGATAATCCAGAGGGTATTTGTCAAACTTCCTTACTGTTAACCCAGACCTCATGATCATTCTCTAAAATACTCCTACAAGAATAAAGAGTTGTAAATTGTTTTTTCTTAAAGCTAACTTGGACCCCTAACTGAAAGGTGAGAACATTCCTAAAAATAATGTGCTATTATCTCCTTAAATTCAGCCTATGTTAATAACCTCCATCAACCTCATTACTTGTGCTGAAGCCAATAAATTGATTTTACTTACACACAACAAGAAAGGTATTCAACCTTGACTACAGAGACATCAAGAGATGGAGAATTCACCAACTTCTAGTGGTTAATCAGCTGAACTGTTAAAAACTGTTAAAAATGTATTCTGTATTTCTTACTTTGAAGCCTTGGCCTGTTATATCTTCATCAACTCAGGATTAATGTCCCTACTATTACTCCTGTAAACACAGATAACTGTCTTTTCCATCAGGTAAACAGACCTAGGTGTAAAAATCTCCTTCTCCTAAGTATTTTCTACACTCTCTTCTCAAACCCCTCAACAACTTTCAAGCATTTTTAAGGGTTTTTGGACACAAATACTACCATTTTGCTCCAGTAAACAAAGACATACATACATACATTTATTTCCCTCAGTATGTCCATGCCTTACTCCACAAACCTTCTGTTGTAACATCCCTGGAATTCCCTGTCTCCTGTTTTCTTCAAAATATTGTACAAAGTTGCAGCCTTACAATATCCTAGCTATGGCCCATACTCTTTTAGAATTATGTCTCTTCAGAAAGTTATTAAAAACTCTCTTAATTAATATTGTCATTAAAGTATTCAATATTATGGTATTTTTACCAGACCAGTATTTATATTTTCTGCAAAAATTATTGTTTATGAATGTCTTCACATACCTCCTAGATCATTAATAAAAAATACATAATAGCATAAACAATGAGATGTGATTCTTGCAGAACATGACACACATGCCAGTTCATTGAACATCTCCACTGATAACTTCCAGTTATCCTACTCAAAATCCATTAGACTGCTCTTTTGATGGGAAGTGTCAGTACTTTTATGCTGAGCATCACTGCATCATTTATCTTACTGCAATCTTTTGATTACGGTAAGTTACTTAACCCAAACCTGCACTGTCTTAGGTTGCAATGAAAGATGTATTCTATTCCCATCTCCTGAAATCAGTTGAAGAGGTGTTTTTCTTTACCTCATAACTCTGGGGGGAAGGGGGCAGGTGTCTTCTGTTAATGGGCCAGCTGTTAAAACCAGGTGGGACAGCGTTTCTTTCTCTCTTGCATGACCCATCTTCTCTCTAGGGGGACGTCTTCTGTTAATGGGCCATTAAGGCTCACGGCATGACTGGTAAAATTACATCATCGTACTGGGAGATGCTCCACTCAGTGGGAGGATCCAAGCATTCCTACCTGGATAAAACCTGAGATTCAGACCAGCAGGACAGCCTGTTTTCCACTGGATTCCAGAGGAAGACTGGACCCATCTCTCCACCACTGGACCCTTCTACAGGATCACCTCTACTCTAACAGAGCCACATCTGTCACTCCAGGAAGACTTAATTGGACTGCTAACAACACCGTGGCCAACAGGGTATCAGGTCGTGTTCTGACTCTGTCAGGGTTTTTCTTTTTTTGTTCATTTGTTTTTTTGGTACTACTACATTTTTAATATTCCTAATAAAGAACTGTTATTCCTATTCCCACATCTTTGCCTGATAGCCCCTTAATTTCAAAATTATAATAATTCAGAGGGGGGGAATTCACATTCTCCATTCCAAGGGAAGCTCTGACTTTTCCCTGGCAGACACCTGTCTTTCCAAACTAAGACAGTACCCTGTTTTTTTTGTATTAAGTACAAAAAAAAAAATTCATATTACTTGATTTCCTACCAAATTGTTGAGTACATCACTCTATTTCTTTCAAATACAATCTCATCACAGCAGCACCTTTTATTTCATACTGATTATTTATACTTTTTCTATCTAGTGGCAGCTCCTTTCTTGGTTATGATGGCTTTTTTCCTGGAACAGTTCCAAAACACTTTTATTGGCCTTGACAAAACCAGACAAGGATCAAGGACTTTTCGTAGCATCTAGAAATCTCCTACATATCACATCTTTTGTCATTTTAAACTTTTTTTATATATACCTAATTGCTTTTGCTTTTACTTGTGGCTAGTACAGGCTTTATGACACAGATAACATCTTTCCTGATGGCAGAACCATGAAGTCTCATCTGTTCTCACCTGTTCTCCTAAATGCAGCAACCCCCCCCACTGCTAACAACATTCATTTCTGATTTCTTTTTTCCCCTTGGAAAATGAGTTTTTCCCCAAGCATAGTACCATAAGGATTTTTGTTTTCATGACCTTTTTGGTGAAATTTCAACTGTGGCAATGCCAGGAGATACAATATCAACACCAAAAAATCACACACACAAGGGGAATGAAAGCACCACCCTGTCATTCCTCACTAGTTCCCCAGGCATGAAATGCAAATGCCCGGATGAAATTATTCTGCCGAAGACAAGCTGTAGTTGTCCAGGGACTGCTCCCATGAGAACGGGAGCCCCAAGTGGGGGCTGGCAGTTCTGAAGCCCAAGGTGGCTGCCGAGGTCACGAGCTCAGATGGCAACGAGCTGTGTCCACCCAGGTGCTGGGACTGGACCACGGCCAGGGTGAGGCCCAGGTGGTGCCAGGCAAGGATTTGACCCCACAGTGCTGCCTGGGAGCTTCTGCCTTGGGAAAGCAGAGCCCAGAAGCTCTGCCCTCCTCACTCTGTCCCTGAGCTCCAGCCATACCTCCAGAAAGGGGACAGATTTCTTCAAATAATTTTGCAATAGCCAAACATCAGTGGTGTGACTTGCTCACTTCACAAGAGCACTAAAAAAGGCAATGCAGGCTGCCAGTTTAAGACAAGGGTTTGCAGCCTAAATAAGCAGCATTGTGCACCCTCAGTGTGCCCAACTTGTTTGCTTTGGAGCAGCTCTGGGAATGTAGAGCTGCCATCTCACCAGTCACCTCCACATCCAAAAAATACTAAAGCTATGCAAAAGCACCGCCACTGCTTCAGTGTAGGGGACTGAAAGCTCATTTAAATTCACAGGCTCAGCACGTATTTAGCAAAGACAAATTCCTTCACAGAACCTAGGGGATGTTTAATGTTTATGCATAGATTACAGTTTGCATATGCAGCCTGTTTATGACTAATTTTGCAAATAATGTTCACTACACCTTCAGAAAGCGTGCCTATCCTGCGGCTGTTCCAATGACGAGTCACCAAGCAGCACAACAAGAGAGTAAAAGGGAACACGCCACCATACACAGCCAGAGCTGCTTAATTAGCTGACAGAGTTGCAAGGTTTGTCTCTGTCTGATACTGTTAATTTTTGCTTTAAGTTTTATATATTTCAAGAACTGATGAACAGACAGAAGCAGCATTTTACAAAGAATCAGTTTGAGGAATGTAACATGTTTATTACTATATCAGTCTTTAATAATGGTGAAGTGTTACAGTGCTGGCAATTGCTCAATACCATTCTTTTAAACAATAAACGCTTTAACTCTGGTACAACTAACTTCACATTTTGATGAGAAGAATTTTGTTATTTTTTCAATAGAAATGAAGAAAACCAAACTCTTCTCTTTTTTCACATATTTTCCTTCTTGCAAACCATTTATGAGATATGTCAGGGAAGATATTCAAGAGTACTGCTTGAAAGGTATCTATGCAGCCCTTTTTCAAAGACTAAAGTTTTCTGTTCATCTGCCCAGTTTAGAGCCAAACCTTGTGGTTAAAAGCATCAAATCCAAAGCAAAATCAAAAGCATTTCTGAGGCACAGCAGTGCATTTAAGTTAGAAAATCACATCTGAAGCACATTGACAGCATCACTCCCCCATGGCCTTCTAGATAGCATGAAACTGATAATTTTTACCTTTGACATTGCCTCTGGTATTTTAGCCATCTGCTTACAGATTCCCAAATAAGCATGCAAGAATGGATTTCTTTCTGTATTTCACTGGTGATTTGCTAATATTTTATTGGATAGTCTACAGACAGCACACATTTGAGAGATCAAATGTTACTCACCACCCAGAATAAAGATCAAAATCAAGTATCAAGCACCTAGCTGCACTTGTCAGGAGCTCATAAACACTTAAAAGTGGGTCAGACAGAGCAGTGAGAAGCAGGGGCCACACAGCAACAGAAATTAATCAAAAAAGTCAATCTCTGTATTAGATTAGTCAAAAGTAGAAGTACCTAAACATAGTTTTGGCCCATACAACAGCCAGTTTAAATAGAGATAAAAGTTTACTCAAGTAGAAGTAAGAGTTTATTTCACCCATAAATTAATGAAAAGTGAATCTACAGTAAGGACCTCTCCTACTTCTTGTGAAACAGTGATGATAAATTTTAATGTTGCAATCTGTATATTTTAACACCTCTTTTCTGAGCACCACGATTTATTCAACAGCTCACTTCCTAGCCTTGAAGACAGAGGAGGCTGACTCACACCAGGTGGAAATCAAAGAACAGTCTGGAGGGTATATGCTGTTACTGCATCCATAGAGCAGACCTTTTGTTTCCTTACAATAGTCTAAATAAAAGGGAACAAAAATGGTTTGCATTATGTTTCCATCTCAGGAATGACAGTTTCTTGTCAAAATCTCCCAATTGCTCTTTAATGATTATATTCACCAGCTACTAAAGATAGAAAGTTCTCAGTAAAAAACTTAGCTCCCTCTGAAAAAAAAAAAATCCAATATAAACAGAGTTTTGAAAACCAATTCTCTTTATTTTGAGGAATCTGATCTGGGAAAAAAAGCAAGAACTTACTGTCTGGCAGATATACGCTAAACTAGTAATTAACACTCATTACTAGGCCTAACCACAAAACAAAATTTAGCATAAATCATAGCAAGGGTTAAAGCTTTCAAAATTAGCCTGGTTTTATAACATCTTATGAATTTTATTCTGTACATTTTATTTTCTGAACATTTTCTATGTTTCTGAGTGTGTAATTTTGGAAGTGTTTTCTATGGTATGTTCCAGAGGCACTTTACATATGTAAGTTTGCAGACAGAAACTCAGATTTAATCACAGAAAGACAGGAATGGTAACTACCAGACCTCCAAATGCCTTGTCACCTAGGAAAAGCCTGTCCTCCTGGGACACCAAGTCTGTGTGTGCAATGCATTGAGAAAACTAGAATCCTAAAAACACAACTGAGAAAAATTAGATCTGCAAGAAGAAGCCACATAAGTAGAAAATGCCCAGAAGAGGGTGCTGGTTATGATTCTACAAGAGCCACTAGGTCATTAGCTCCAGGCTGGAAGGAGGCACCTTTATGTGCTTGGAACTCTGTTGTGAGCAAAACAGACTTCAGTCAGGTAATTTTAATAGAATTAATTTACTGTAAACAAAAACAAACCTCTCACTGCTGATTGCAGTTTTGGGAAAAAAAAAAATAGCAAAGATAAACAGTGAGACAGACACTTACACAATCTATCCTCGGCACTTCCTGGTCTAAATTTTCCCTATTTTTCCCGTGCATTATGCTCCGTCCATCAAAATTCCTATGCTGAGGTGGCAGGTAGGGTAGGAAGCTGAAATAGCATGTGTGATGGTTTCTTCTGTCACTGTTTGCTTAACCACTTCTGCTGCTCTATGATTAAAGGTTTCTGCTGCCCTTTTCCTCCACATCTCTGATTCGGCCTCAAACATTGATGGCCTGCAGTGCCCTCTGGTGTGTCCCTGCTCCAGCATGGATTTTCCCTGTGCCACAACCCCTCCGGGGTGAGGGTACCTTATTTAGGTGGAGAGAGTTCTCTGCCAAGATCAGCTTGTCTCCAGCCTCCAGAAGCTGCCTGGCTCCTTCTGAACTGTGTTTGGGCAGGGGCACCTTTGGTCCCTGGTTAGATTAATGCCCAATGGCTAAGATTTTCTACACAAAGCAGGCCTTTTCCATGACTCTTCTGTGTGCCCCACGGTAGGCTGGAGGCAGCTTTGGCAGACATGAAGCTATTGACAATGACCACTGCTCCAGCTTACCACCTCAGCCCCCTGCCACCTGTGGCCACCAACACAGGCTCCATACAAAGTCACAGTGGCCAGTGGTTCAGAAACGGGGTGCCAGCTCCAGAGGTTTTCAAGCTTTAACAGGAGATCCACAGGTTAACAGTGTTCTCCATGTGCAAGCCTTCATCAAAACAGCCCTCTGCCAAAACGAGACCTCAACTCTCTTCCCATCCCCACAGAGAAGTGCTTATCAGTGAGCATGAGGTCATTTTGGATGTAGAGCCCTAGCAGCCTTTTCAGGTGAAACTAATTTGCTCCAAAATGAAACCATTTAAAAATCACTGAAGCAAGTACTAGATTTCCTGTTTCTGCAGTGCTCCAGGTGAATTCCCTAATCCCCAGGCTCCTGCACAAAGGCTGCTCTGCTTCCTCTTTCTCTCTCATGAGATGTGCAATCCAGTGGAGATATTTGCCAAATGTCCTTCAGCACAGCAAAAGAAGGGGCCCAGTCTGTCTCCTTGAGGGATTAGGCCTGAATTCTTGGTCTCACATGTTGAAGGGTTTAAAATAGGTCTAACTCTTACCAATTCCATGTTCTATGTCTATTGTTTTGGAATCCTGGTTTATACACTGATGCCTGCACATTTGTACATGTGAAAACACATACTGTAAAACACAGTACCATAGCTGCAGCTGATTGATTTTGGCAGTGTTATTTGTAATGGTAGATATGCTATCGATTAATGAAATCTATTCTATGATTACTGCACTTAAATAATTTCCAAACTTTGTAGAAATTTGGGAGTAGTTTGTGACTTCTTTAACACAACACTGGTTTTGATTATTTCCAACATACATCATCAATATGCTCCATGCCTTTATGTAATTTGATTCATTTTGAAATACTGCATTTTAAACATGGATTAGCAGATATATCCATCAGAAAAATATGTTGACAATTAGTATAGTTTGAAGAGATAAAATTAAAAGAAACTAGAAAATAATATATACTAACTGATAACATTTTACCATGCAATTCACAGTATTATGATTTATTATTCACCACTGAAACGTCAGCATACAGGCAAATAATACTAACTGTTTAAGCTACAGTAACTATAATCCTTAGAAAGGAAGAAAGAACAAAAAATGTATATCTTTTGTGGAACAAAACATTTATTTTTATATTTGGTTCCTGCTCCAGTCCTCTTGATGATTTTTTTTTTAACTGCTTAAAAACTCTTTCTGTATGATATTAGCAACAGCTACAGATGATGTGCTTCCTTTTTAGACTGGCATTGGTGTTGCCACCATTTACATTATGTAATTTTGAAGAAAGTAGTAAAATATGAGACTGCTATATGTTTTCAGCCACTTATTTTAAGAAATGCTACAGAATATTCTTTTATATTTTTGTTAGCACGCTATTGTTATTAGTAAGCAAGAGGGAGCTAATTTCTTTTTCAATCCTGAGTCCAAGGTGCACCTCAAAATAGTTTCCTCCCCGTGGAGCTTCATAGCTGTCACAAGCAGCAGCACTGGCACTGCCACATCCAGCACAGCTTAGCAACATTCAAATATTGAGTCCTGCCAAGAAACCACAGAACACATACTCAATACACAGATGTGCTCTGATGAATCAGGGCCATCCTACATATTCAGTTTGGGTCATTTCAGAACTTGCTTGTTTGCAGTTTGCAATATCAGTATTTAAAAAAAAGTCTTTTTTTTTTTTTTTCTTCTTCTTTTTTTTCTTTTTTTTTGCCAAGGGGTGTGACCCAAAGGGAATGCTTCACTCTAAGTCAGATGGATCCATCTAAATGAGAGTCACTTAGAACTGCAGCAGAAAGAACCTCTGGATTAAGCAATCACGGAAAAAGCACAAAGAAGTGAGATACTACTCTGCTGCAGTCCACCCGACCTCAGCATTTCCCATTTTCTTGACAGAAGTATTTCCTAGAGATCCTGATGGGACTTGCTGAGGTTGTTTCAGTGATGGAAGCCACTGCAAGCTGAAGGGCTTTCTAGAAAAAGGCCGTACGAAACTCTGCTCTGTGAGGACTCAATCTGTTTTACCAGCAATTCTGAGCTTTCCTTGGCTGAAGAGTTAAGTTATTCTAACTTATTCTAAGTACTTTGCTGTAAATAAAGCTTTTCTTTTTTTTGAGACGGGCAGCTATTCCAACCAAGGACCTATGAGTCATGCTCTGTCATACCAAGTGTGGTTTAAAGTTTGAATAATCTCTCTCAGCGATCCAGCAGATGAAACCTTTGCAGCTGTGCCTACTCCTGTATGGACTACAGCCAAATTCTCTAAATTATCTGGGACCAAAATGTTGTTGTGTATTTGGGCAATTGGAGAGAACTGCGGAAGCTCATCCCTTAACTCATAACTGCTATTCAAAGAAGGACACCACACATACAGAAGGCAATTATTATTTAATTTTTGACAGATAAAGGTCTGCCTCTTACGTGTCTGGTGAGATATGAGCTCCTCTGCTGTTCTCCCATATCGTTTTCCTTTTGCAGTCTCCAAGGAAGCCCAGTGCTGTGGTCTGAGACTGTGTGCTGAAATACTGACAGCTTTTTCAGAGCAAGAGCTCACTCCTTCTTGCACAAACCTACAGCTGGATTCAGGGCAGTAATAGCTACCTAGACCAGCCACCTCGCATCTTCCAGCACAACTTTTTCAACGTTTGTTTTTCTCTCAACTCTTAGGGGAAGGTGACATTTTGATAACAAGTTCTGCTGGTTTCAGCTAACTTTCCTCATGTATAGGTTCACGTTTGCATTATTCAGGTGCTTGTTTCTAGTTTATAACAGAAACACATTGAAAGGATAACTCCCCAGATGTACACTGGTATGTGGTACAGGTATCCAACAGTACATGCAACACAGCATTTTCATGTCTCTGCTCCCAGTGCAGAAGAAGGGAGTAAAAGGATCAAAATATGGCCCAGGAAGAACTGACAGAGCAGCGATAAGTCATATTTCTTCAGTGTTGACAAAGGAGACATTAAAATAGCTGTGCCAGATGCCCAGATTTAAAATACCTTCAATTACCTAAATCTAGGTAATAGATAGGTTTGCTCTTTTTTTGAAAATCATCAACAAGAATATGTTGGGCTACACCAAAAGCTCAAGCCCAGGCTACACTGCAAGATGGAATAGTAAAAATAGTGGCTACTTGCAAACACTAGACAGAAACACTTTTATGAAGAAGGAAGGAAGATGCCTGCTATTTATTTCATACTAACAATTGGCTCTACCCTCAATATCCATGTTATTTCATAAACAAATCTATCTAGTTATATTAAAGTGAGAAAAGAAAGCCACATAAATCTGCCCCTTATGAATTCCAATAAAATTACTCCTTGAGTATTCTTTTCATCTTCTAGAACTGTACATAAACTACCATCTGTATACATGCATACTCAGGCTTTATTTTATGCATGAACAGAGATCTAAAAATATCTTATAAAACAAAACAAATTTATTTACAGATTTCCTTTGGGTAGCATAAAGCTCACTATAAAAGCTGACAGATCTTCACATTGTGCTGTACTGTGTGACACAACAGCACTTCTGTGACTAACAGTCTGCAGACTGGTGGCTCATGCTCCAACAACAAATTATTGTTTCTGGAACTTGTGGATATTTTATGGTTGATAAGCAATTTTCACTGAAATGTTTAGGTTTCAGAGCAATGCAGAAAGCTACTTAAAAATAATCTGATCATGAAATAAAACTGAAGGGACATGAATGATTATTAAAAAAAAACAAACCAACATTTAAAAAGAATTCTCAATGGGAATAAGTAATACAATTTTAACTCTTTGATCATGTAAAGACATTTATCCTGTCCCATGGCTACTTAGTTTCTTCAAGACCCTTTTGTGAGGGATCTTGTCTTCTAGAAGTCCAGGCAGCCTGTTAAAGTGGATTATTCTCACCCACAAGATTTGAAACCATCAGAGAATTCTTGTTTTTGTCCTCTGCAAAAGCAGTCTTGACTTTTATTTCATCTATCACCCTCACCCAAATCTTACATTCTACTTCCACGAATATGCCCAAACAGACACTGGGTTCCTAAGTCAGTAGTCCTGTGGTCTACCTTGGAGCTCTGCAAAAATTGGTATCACAGTTGCCTCCCTCTTGCCCTGAGCTATTAGCACAATTCTGGGTGACAGACTCCACGTGAGAGGTGGCAGCAGCATTTCAGTCATTTCATCCCTGAGCTTCTTTAGGATTCTCTGCTGAATACATAGACATGAGGATTTGTTACCACTTATTTTATTTAATCTATCTATTCCTTGACCTCTCCTCCTCCTGCTTCACCTTGAGATAACTGTTGCAATTAGTCTTCTGTAAGTATAGAAAATCCCTTTCCTCCACAATGAGCACAGAAGCACTAAAAAAAGTATTCAGTAGATTTACTATGGGGAATCACATGGCATAATGCTGAATATGAACTTACTCTGAAAAAGATAAATCAGCTAATTTCTGCACAGTTAAAAAAACCTTAGTGTTTCTTTCTAGTAATTGTTAAATTTACAGTAACATTTGTCTTCTTGATTTGATTTTCCAAAAAGATAGTTTTTTAAAAACTTTTCTTTTTTAGTATCCCCTTTCATCTAAGCAAAATTTCAGATGCTTTTGTACTTATTTAAAATTACTCTTTTACCAATTTTCACACAGGTTAACAAAGTATTAAACATTAGGAATGGATTAAATTGAATGAATGTCTTTCTATTCCTTTTTAGCTTTATTTTTTTTTAAGCTGGTCTAGAATGAACTAAATTAATACTTTGTTTTCAGTGGTGGAGGGAAAATAGCTTTCTTATGATTGATTTTTAACATTTTAATGAATTTCCAAGGACACAAAACAGGAAAGCTACCCAGCACAGTCATTCTTTAAAACATTTACTATGTCTTTTTACATGTATTCCTTATCCACGGGTACTTGAATGCACCCAAGATGACTTACAAAACTTACCTACAAGAGTAGGTAACTTTAGTGTGTTTAAGGCATGACTAGAGACAGCTTTCTGAGTGAGTGCCTAACTCTTTCTCCTATTTGTATTTTATTCAATTAAGTAGTGTATACCAACATACAAGTTGGTATGACAGAATGTCTCAAATTTGTATTGTTCCAAATTCTTAAAGCTGTGATTGACATAATAAAATAAAATTGAAACACAATATAACAAAATCTTACCATGTCATCTTCCCATTCTGATGTAATTCATTATAAAAATACTCTCTTTTTATATCTATGTATCTATATATAAAAAAATCCCTGCTCATTTCGATAATGCAGTGTATTTCAACAGTGGATGTTAAATATTCAAAATATAAGTTATCCTCAAGGCCAGATTGGATGGGGCTCTAAGCAACCTTGTCTAATGGAAGACATCCCTTCCTGTGGCAGGGGGCTTGGAAATGCAAGATCTTTAAAGTCCCTTCAACTCAAACCATTCTATGGTTTTAGGTCTACTCCCTTTGAAAAAAGGAATTAACACCACAGCTCTCCAGCTGAGAGGCTAAAATCTTCCTTTAGTTAATAAAGAAAATTTTCAAGCAAATTCTCCTGCACAGATATGGGCCTGCACAGAGATATCAGACACAAGACAAGATAGGAACATGTGGCAATGGGGATACAATGGCAACACTGCACCAGTTATAATTACCACAAAGTGATAGGTACAGTGGGGTTACAGCAGTCCCTGCAGGGCTGTTTGTTAATCTGTTCAAGAACACATCCCTCACTGAAGGGTAAACAACCCTGCATTGCTGTTAACACAGTTAGTGGCTAACAAGAAGCTCTCACTGCACCTACCAGGCAGCTGATGCCATAATGTTCCCAATACCAAACCTATCTCACAAAATAAAAACCTCTTTAGAGTGTATTTTATTTCTTTTTTAAATATTTGGCTTTCCAGACTAAGAAACCAATTCATTCAGCACAGTTGGGCTAATCAATCACATGACCAACTCAAGCACACACCTTCCATGAAAAGAAAAACTTGCATCCCATCCCATCCCATCCCATCCCGTCCCATCCCATCCCATCCTATCCCGTCCCATCCCATCCTATCCTATCCTATCCTATCCTATCCCATCCCATCCCATCCCATCCCATCCCATCCCATCCCATCCCATCCCATCCCATCCCATCATATATCAATCTTATCATATCACTGTTATTTCCTTCCTTGCTTCTTAAAAATGTGTTGTATTACCTACCCATGTAAATAGGTTGAAATTCCAGCATCATTCAAGAAAACCCACCATACTGCAGTACTGCAAGTGAATTTGTCCATTTCTTGACAATTAAAACTAAACTTTTCAGTTATGTTACCCTCTGTTTTTTCCTCTCAGTGAAAATGTGTTTCATTGCAGATACTTGCCTAGTTGTTGTGATATTTTTAGGGTGAAGAGTTTTAGAGTTTTAATTTATGACAGAAAGTTCCAGATATAATGCCTGGAAAAGGAGAAAGACAGTGAGTCTTTCTTAAATGACAACAATGGTGTGTAGTTGTCTTAAATGACAACTTAAATGACAACAATGGTGTGTAGAGTCTATGCTTATGATCAAGAAAAGACAGAGGAGTTTTGCAATGGTTCTCTCTTCGAATCCAGCAGCAGTGCAGCTCTTCTCTAAAAAATGCAACATACTAGAGAAAGTCAGTGACTAAACCATATACTGATTTTGTACCGAATTTTTCATCAGTATTAAAAAACCCAAAATTGCTTGAGAACTCCACAGTAAGTATCTTTCCCAGAAAAGGCAGTGCTAGAATTCCCTTTGAAGCAGGCACATGAGGACAAAGATGCTGCAAAAATGAGTACTGGTGGGTAATTGGGGGAACTTTGGTCATGTCCTTTCATGGACTAAATGTATGGCCCATCTTATGCAGAGCAAAGGTGCTCAGCAACAGCATGTCCAGATCTGAAACCACAGACTAAAATGGTTTGAAGTCTGCTGTGTGCACACATTATGTCCATTTCCTCTTTGCCCCTAAACCACATCTTATAGTTAGGATTTTAAAAGGGTTTTCTGAACATCTCAATCATTTTCAATGTGGATTGCATATCTTCACATTTTTAAATATGAGAAGTTATGACTGAACTGGATCAATTCAGGATCAGCCTGAAACTTTCTGAAATAAGGTTTGAGGAAATCCACTATAATGCTCTGTCAGGATCAGTCATCTTCAGGAGTTTTCGGGACACTCGTGGAGGATAAAAATCCTTTGGTGTATGCTGAATGCTGTTAGGGCTTTTAACAGCGTTAATTAATGAAACACGATTAATTTTGACAGTGATGTCAGTGAGCAGAAAGAACCACATTTTAATGTGATTTTGGGGGTTAAAAGGATGTTGAATTTCATCTGAAAACTTGCAGTGTACTTTCAGTAGTGGTGTACATTGTTGCCAGTCCTTCAGCTCCCTCCATCCCAAGTTGAAGACAGGTTCACCATACTCCTCATGGCTCTCCAAAGTCCACAGTTTAATTGTCTAGTTATCCTGCCTCATGGACTATATAAGATCCCAAAAGGGCTGAAGTCCTTATCTACTTCCATATCATGGAACTTTTTTACCTTGTCACTTCTGAGTACTTAGTTTACTCCTATGGCATAGAAAATAATAGGATGCTTTTTCTGTAAACCACCATAAATTCTCACTATGACTAGCAGACATTTATCACATGGCTTCTACGTTTTCATCATAATGTAGAAAAGTCTGTCTCTTTCTCAAAATGGATTGTTGTTTTCCTACACATACACATAAAACATACAAATTTTTTACCAAAGTCTCCACAAGCAGTAAGCTGACTTGATTCTTTTTTTATATAGTACTTCCCAGACAGTATAGCAGAAATTTTGCAAATTTTACAACTGCCTGCAATTTACACCATCCCAAACATGCGTGGTTCTATTTCACTGTCATCAGAGTTTCCTGATAATCACCTACTGCTTCCACATTTGTGTTACAGGCATACTATATTACAGTTCTGCCACTTCCTTTTCAGTGCATCACCATTCATATTCCTCATACTTGTCAACCAATTCACCTTCAGACAGTCATATCTTTAAAATACTAATGCACTCCATGCTATGCAGCAACATGCTTCTGTCTTTTATTAGCTAGATGAAAATTTTAACTGAATGGGAAAAGTTAGGAAGAAACTGTGGTGCAGTGATTTATGTGAGTAAGTTATAGTCCATCTATTTATAGCATTACACAGCTTTTTAATGATAGTCTGTTGGCATAATTAAGACTCCTTGCACAGAGTTTGAACAAAAACATAACAACAACAATAATATTTAATTGCATTTTATATGCAAAAATCAATGGGGCTTCAGCTAAGAGCAATATGTTATTCATATGCTACTGATTCTAAATTGGGTGGTGACATACTGTTTGTTCCTCAAACTCATTGAAGATGCACACATTAATTTACAAGAACTCCAGAAAATGCATATGGGAAAGAAAAATGAGGCCTATAGTTTACACAAAATGAGGAAAACAGTGAGAAACTTTATCACAGGACACAAGCAAGATAAGCAATCAGTTCTCATTAGGAAGGCATATATTAATAGAGTAACAAATTATTACATATAAAAGAAATGTTTAACATAAAAACCTGGTTAAAAAGAAAACCAAAAGCTTGTGATTTTGATTATATTATCTTGTTAGAACAATGAAACCTCAGAAATCCTTGGACATGTTTGTGAAGTACTTGCATGTCACAATAACAGCACCAGGCAACACTAACTCGCCCTTCTATTTTTATAACTCCTCTAACAAGCTGAACATATTTTTCCCCCTATGGTACCAGAAAACAAATGTTTCTTCTTACTGTGTGGTGTCTGTGGAAGGATGTATTTTAAAATAACCTGGAAGAATAACTTAAAAATGTGGAAAGACTACTGGTGCAATTTTTTTTAATAGATAGGGAGAGGAAAGTGGAGTTATTATCAATGTAAAATTCCACTTTTCACAGATATATTTTGCCCAACAATCCCTACACTACAAAACCAGTGATGAGGAGTTACTCCCCTGAAGTAAACCTCTTTCCTGTAACTGTGCTTTTAAAGAGTGCTGTCAGTGTGGAGAGTGTTACAGCAGCACATAATCCCTGTGAGCACCAGGCCTGTTTTTTAATTACGTAAAAACGACGTGCAGCCACAGCTCTTGCAGCATTATCAGCCCTGGGCTGCCTGAGGGTTCCCTTCAATGCTGTAAAGGGCATTATTAAAGGTATCTGTGACAGACTGACTCACAAACAAAACCAGATGTGACCTATAAAGCAAAGGGAATTTAACAAGAGCTATTTATAACATTATTTTCCCTCAGTCCTCTCATATTTGAAAGATCACAGTAGCCAGTAAATCTCAGAAATGGGAAGGAAGGCAGGTGTCAGGATCTACTCTGGCTAGAGCATTTCTAAAGGATCAAATATATGTAACCCAAAAAACATGAAACAAATAAAAAAAACATGAACCCAAAAACATGGATCAAATATATGTAACCCAAAAAACATGAAAAACAAAGTTCTAGAGAAACAACTTTCTCTGAGCAACAGAAACAGAGGATTTTTGTTCTCAAGGAGTTTAACACAAAGTTGGCAGGGCCAAAGAAAGATTGAAATATACTGCAGAAAGACTCAGAAAAAATGATGTAACTTTACACTCATACCAAAAACAGGCAATTGGGAAGATGCAAAACTATTAATTCTGGGGTACAAATCAAAGAAGTTGGTACAAATGAATGCTGGAGTAGAACAGGTTTTGGAACAAAGTGACAAAATGAACATGAAAAACTATCAGGGCCATTTTCTTTTCTGACGATACAAAGTTATTTGTAATAACCAGGAGAAAGGTGTGACTGTGAATAGCTGAAGAAAGGTCCCAGAGGACCGAGGCTATGGTTTCCCAAGACATGTAATACCATATACAAAGAGCTGTCACCAACAGCTCCCTTCCAGCCAGCCCCACCTGCAGCTATTATGGTCTCCATACTCCTTCTGTGGGTATCGGCATGGGTGGCAAGCTGAGGACCTGCAGAGGTGGCCTCTGGGGAAAGAGGTCAGTAGCTCTGCCACAGATCCAAGATCCATTGCAGAACACAACTGAGTCCATCGGCAAAGCTGGTGGCATCTCCAGGGAAGAGAGTGTGAAGAAGGGGGGGAAAAGCCAGACCAGAGAGAGGAGGAAACAAAAGGAGTGAGATCCAGCAGAGGGAACACCAAGATCAGCAGAGGAGGAAAAGCTCCATTCTGGAGCAGGCATCCATGCTGCAGCCCATGGAGAACAATGCCAGACCAGATGGATATGCCTGATGAAACTGCAGCCAGTGGAGAGCCATCACTGGAGCAGAGAAAAACCATGAGGAAACAGCAGCCACAGAGAGGAACTCCTATGTACTGACCGCCCTTTATTCCCCTCCATGGTGCTTCAGCAGGGTAGGGGAGCTGGAAGGGAAGGAGTGAAGCTGAGTCTGAGAAAGGTGGGAGAAAAAATGTGGCTTTATTATCTGCCTCTTTTGCTTCAACTAGCCAAAACTATGTTATTGTCAGGAGATTAAATCTGTTTGTTCCACAGCAGTAATTGGTAAATGATTTCTCCGTCTGGATCCATAGTCTTTCCCATTCCTGCTTTTTTTCCCTTTATTTTCTCCCCTTTTCCTGCTGGGGCTAGGGGGCAGTGAGTGAGTAGCTCAGTACATGTTTGGCTGTGGGCCATGGCTAAACCACCTCAATATTACACTTTTCTCTAAATAATACAGGAAATTTCCTATTCAATGTTGAAAAAAAGGTTAGGATTGTTAGGCACCATTAGAGCCTGAGAATTTATCTTCCTGTGTAAAGTCACCAATACAGAAATTTTCCATTATCTGCTAAAAGCAGAAAATTAAAAAATGTTACACAAATTTAGTACTGTCTTACTGCTTGAGCAGTCACATTTGATGACCTATAATGAGAAATCTGGTAACTACTGAACTTGAAAAATCCAATGAAACTAGCAAGGAAGAAGAAACTTTAAAACAGGCACACAGTAATCTGAGCTTTAGACTATCTGAGACTGACTTAAGCAGTCATGAAATAAAACTATGCAGACAATAACTAAAACAACCAAAAGGAAATTATTTTTCACACCTTACGTAGTTGAGTTGAAAAAGTGTGCCATGGGATTTGAGGATATCAAAATTGGTTAAATGCAACATCAATTCTGGTTCGTTAAGTAACTGGGCCATACATTTTCTTGCACTCAGATCACTGGGGAAGTATATGCCTAAGATTATCTGTTCCACTTTTTCATAGGCGTATACTTTTGTTTTGGTTTTCTTCCCATTTTAACCATGCAGGGATGCTCACAGACAACGTTCAGGAATAATTCAAGGCTTTCTTACAGGACTTCTACTACTAGCTTAAAGAACTGAGAAGGAATTTAGCATAAAAATTTTCCCCTAGTAAGCGTATGCCTGCTGTAGCATGACCCACAACACACCATGGCCCATAACACCCAGTCCACATCTATGTGACTGGAACCTCCTGCTGTTGTTAAATTTGCCATAGATAAAGATATTCCCATGTCTCCTCTCTCTCATATTTCCTCATACTCAAGGAGAGGCTGAGAATATTCAGTACCTGGGACCTTATCTTTTGCATTTTAGTGTTTTCAAAATAGATTATCCTTCTTTATGCAGACTATCTAGGGAGGAGTAGCAGGCAGATACATTTTTGAGGTCCTTACTGAACAACCATCTAAAAAAATGGCAAGTGGTGTGAGGATAAGGATGCTGAACACAGTTTGAACAGGACCTGAATACCAGATATTCAGAAATATTTAAAAACACTACTCTGATTAACCAAACAAAATATATAGAGTAGTAGGAGTCAAACTTCTATTTTTTCAAAGAGTAAACAAGTCAAAGTTTTCCTAGGGCAAAAGATCTCTGTGAAAGATTGTACAGGAAATAAAATGCACTCTGAAAGAAGAGATATACATGAGGAATGTAAGATCTGTCCCAAGAGATTAAAGGAAGCATGGAAGAAGACACTTATTTACTGGCAGAGAGAGACATGAAAGAAGGATATGGAATGATATTTAAGAGTATAAAATTCCTTTTGAGATAATTTTAACAAGAACATCTGAGAAATACTAAGGATGCACAAATGCAAATGACAGGAAAAGGAATGCTCCTTAATGAAGTTATTTACAGGACGGTTTGGGGTACTCCAAGTGATGAATTTGGAAAAAGTCAGCTGCAATTCTTTTCTCCATCAGATTTCATTTCTTAGTATAAAACAGAAAATCCAATGCACTGGATATAAATAACAGTACAGGAAAAAGGCAACAGTCACTTACTTTATTAAAATACAGAGCAGCCACAAATGCACGATAGCTGGAAGCGGAAGACTTACACAGTCAACAGAGTAAGACTGTGAAAGAACCTTGAAACAGAACCAGTTGCAAAAAGAAAACACTACATGGTGTTAAGCGGGAATTTAAAGTTATAAAGAGACTGGGAGAACATATTTTCTTGAAATTACAGGGTACAAGATTTGAGGGATCTTGCAGACTTCCCAGTAATTGACTAAAGGGCATTGATGTTGCAGCTATTTTGGTTTTTCCTTAGATCAATTTGATATCATACACAGACAGCTAAATTATATTAACAATATTTAAAACATGAAACCATTTTAAATTGCAGTTGTTCAAAGTGCCAGGGGCAATTTTCTTTTTCTCAGTTTAGAAGGAAAAATATGAATACTACATATTTATATTAGATTTTGGTTACAGCAAATAAGCAAAAATCACTTCTCTATTTCAATTAAGTGGCTTATGCAACTACACTCTAAAAGTGGGGAAACTGCTAGAATGGAGTGGTCAAAGAGAAATGAAACTGTGGAGACAGTTCCAGTCCAGCACTGGTAGACAATGGAACAGATTTAATTAGGGATTCTATCTGACCTTCAGTAATTTGATTTTTAAACAAACTTTTGGAAATGCAATGGCGAAAGGACAATAGCACATTATATTCCGAGGCCCTCTGAAATGTCAAATTGTACTTAAAAAGAAACATAATGCTGCCAAAGTATTTAGCATTACAGAAAATCACCTGAACCAGATGGAGAAAGACAATACAAAAATATCAGAGGCCAAGAAAACATGTCCTACAAGCCACAGTGGAGAAGACTGGGCTTGTTTGCCTTACTTTAGCACTTACTTTATCACTTTAGCAATAACTGAGAGGGGGCAATAGCCTTCAGGTGCACATAAGGTTCTAATAAAGAGGAAAGGAATAAACTTTATTAATATCCAATGCAGTTCAGAAGCCTAGACTGAATTGTGGCTTATTAAGTTGGGCAAAAGGGAAAATATTCCCCAAAGATAAAAGCAGAATGGAACATGTCATCTAGGAAAGGTATAGAAACTCCAGATTTGGTAGAGACAGTTAAGACAGACACCTGCTGAGGGCATTTCAAGTACTCTGGGTCCCACCCAGTCTGCTGGGTGTGCAAGGAGAAGGATGAAGTCACCTCTTCATATTTGAGACTTATTCTTCTACATTGCACAAAAAAACCATTCTGAACTAGGAATAAAGCCTTCTATAAATTGTATTTTGAAAACAGATCTAGTAGGGTCTACTCTACACTTCCAATTCTGCTCATGATAATTCTTTGAGCGTTTCAGTTACAGACAAATTTTAAAGGAACAAATTAAGTTCACAAAACAGGTTTCAGTAGATACAAAAGAGGTGAATGTAAAAGACATAAATAGTTAAGCCTGTGGACTTTTGCATTCTCTCTCACTTCTCTTTTTTTTCTTTCTATTCCTTTTTGAATCTCTGCCATCTGAAAACACATTAAAACCGGAGAAGGAGGCCGGAAAGAATTCATTAGTGGCTCTGGTAAGGATTTAGAAACCAAGTGTCAGGTTTCAGTGAAATAAGGAAATAAAGAGAGAGGAAGTTCAGAGAAGGTGTTTCATCACTACTGCATTTTAAAAAAGTTAAACTTTCATCAAGATGTCACATTTACTTTCACCTATAATAATGCTCAAAGCTTCATTTCAACCCGAACTACCTCAAGAACAAATGTAGCTGTAATTCCTGGGTTTGTTTCCCTTAATGAAGCGATCAGATTTTTTTTTTTTTTTTAACAAGAGGACATTTCTCAACGATAATGACTGTTCATGTGATAATTTAGATTTATACAAACATATGATTTAGTGTTATACAACATTCTGTTTTAAAAATTAGCAGAGTAGCACAGATTGAATGGCTTGCAATCGAACTTCCTGGCAGATTTCTGAATGCAATTTTCTGAGAAACATATTTTTGTGTTGAGTATTTTGTGTAGCAAGCCGGAGACATCATAAGTTTCCAGAAAGCTGCTTGATAATCTGGAAGAACAAATAAATGCAATGATTTTAACAAAAAACCTATTTGCCTCAAGGTCCCTTTATGCTTAGAGCTGTTGTACACAACCATGCTGCAGGTGTGCATATGCCCAGGCATCTGAGGGGGGACATGCACATTTTAGCTCAAAGACTAACAGTTTCACCATGCTCATACCACCTCCTGTTCCGCCCCATATAAATTCACATTCCTCTCAATCTGAGAGACTTTTTATTTAAAAGAAAGCTAAAATACATAATAAAACATGAAACATGGCTCTAAGAGTCAGCAAGGCACACAGGCTGTGAGCACCTTTGAGGGCAACACAGTTGAAGAACCTCTGTTTATTATTAAGTAGCTTTTCTTTCTCGTCTCATTAAGCATCCACATGTACAATTCTTACCAAAACCTCAAAGAGAAACAGGACTGCCTGAAGAGAAGCCTGGTGATCTATGGGAAAAGATTAATTTTCCTCACACCACCTTGGAGCACAAACAGGTTGAATCCAACGACCACTCCAAATGGAAGGAAAGGGGTTTTCTTCAAAGACTCAGATCTGTGGGTTTGGGTCCAGACTGACAAGTTAGAAGGCACTGACATGACTGCAGTGCAGCGGTAATGCATCTCAGGGAGAGAACAAGGGTGACAGCCCCAGCAAAAAGCAATTCCTAAGGGAAGGAGTGAGGAGACTGTACTCTAAGTTCTTAAAGCTTTCACAGCAGATCTTAGAAAGAAGTTGGTCTTCAACACTACCAGCTGAGCTCCTAGAAGGTAGCTGAGGGGGCTCCAATACTTGACATCTACCACTTGGTACATGCTTTCGGTTGAAAGCATCTGGGAATAGTATATTTTGCAGAGATGTATTTTCTCTTAATGGTTTTTCCTACAGTATGAAGCCTTTCCGATGCTGGAAATTGCTACAGGGAAGTAAGGGTTTGGAGTGAAGAGGAAAGAAAGAAAATATTACAAAAAGAGAAAGGAAACTAATTTACAATCTGAAAAGAGTTGGAAGTAATATCTAACTAGGTCATGGAAAAGGACATGAACTTCTAGAAAAGTCCCAATTTAGTCAGATTCCCAAGAAGATCTTAAAGAGAGTGACCATACCTTTCTATTATAACCTGAGCACAGTAAAGCAAGGGGGAAGAACACAGCGACACAAAGGATTCAAATGTCCCCAACTTAAGTTGTTTAGTGTATGTGCATGGCCAGCGTGAATGTCCATATGAACAACCATTTAAAGAACAAAATGTATTAGGAGTGACATAAAGAAGATATTTACAAGTGATATGATTGTTAACAATGTTAGAAAAATATGTAAGTTTTTGTGAGTAGCACCACACAAGGTATTTAAAACCCCCAAAGGAAATGAATTCAGAATTAAAACATCTATTTACAACACAGAAGCATTTATGTTGGAAAGCAGCAGTTCTGGAAAGAACAAAGCATTCCTGGTACTTAACCCAATGAGTAGGATCTCTCAGCATGATGCTGCTACTAACAAGGCCAATGTGCCCCAGAGACTTATAAGAAGACTTTTCTATAGATCTTTATCTCCTTAGGTGAACATAATTAACAACAGTGTGTTCAGATATACTTGCTATAAAAATGATACAAGAAATCGTGAATGATTAAAAGGTCACCCAAATGAACAAATGCCTGGAAAATCCCCGTTACAGAAAACCCTTTACAATGTTTAAGTTATTTACAACACTATAAAAACAATTATGACATGACTAAGCAATTCTGTATGTAAAAGTAAACAAAAGAGGCCTCTGGATTATCAAAACCTGTGTGATCTATGTGTAATTTCAGTAGGCACAATATCCTGTAATCCTTATCTGTAGAGAATAATGTTTAATGTGGAGATTTGAAAAAGGCATAGCAAGGTTATTAAGGACAAAGGGATCTAGTTGGACTTAAATAACTTTTATCTGGAAATAAAACGGCAATTTAAAAATGAGGCAATTAATTATGAGAATAATGAACACTAGAAAACTTTGGACTTGCTGTCAAAAGACATTCTCTTCCTAAAAAGAATGACTTTTCAGCTATTAATTTTAGCTTTTGTAATGTGGCTGACAAAATTGCAGGTGCCATGATAAAAATTAACATTTGCCTGCCAGAATGTATTTCATCCAAATTATCAGGATATCTGTGAAAATTTGGTACTCAATATCTGCTTAAACTACACATTTTCCTCATAAAACAAAGCAGCATGACTCATCAGTTTATCTGAGTGTGCTAGATGTAATAAATTACTGCAGATCAACACACAGAGAAGCAGTTGAAATCTCATCTAGTTCACTGCAAAATGGTAAATGACCTTTTCTCACAATGAAGTCCTGAGGTAGGAAAAAAGATTAGATGCAAGAATTGGAGTGTCTCTATTGATCTGTGAAGTAGATACTTGCACAAGGCATTTGCTAAGCCATTAATTTCAGAATTGTGGACAATATGAGTGTCTTCTTGTAGGTAACCAGACTTCCAATATTGGCATCTCTTCCCCTTACAGTGAAATATACATTCCCTGAGGTGAAAGGCACATTTGATAACATTTCAGAACATGACAAAGCCTTATTTCTACTTAAGGAGTCTCTCATAGCTCCTACAAACAATTTAGCAGAGAAAAACCGGGAAAATAATGGTTAGGAAAAGTGGCCATCTGACCAGTGGTCAATAGTGTTTTGCTATAAATTTAAAGGTCATTTCCCAGATCCCTGAAAAAGCACTGAAAGGGAAGTATCCCACACTTGGTGGACCTCTGGAGTTTTTCACAGTAGTAAACTGCAAAGCTGCCAACCACCCTCCTCACTGCTCCATCTCTATAGGGCAGAAGCTCCTAAGTAACTTTTTAAGTAGTGAAGTATTATGAAAGAATAACTCCAGGGATATAAACAAGACGCAGGTTGCTAATCCCTTTTGCAGGCAAGGAACTGAATATCTCTTCCACCTTACAAAAGCTCTGGTCAGCTAGGCAAATGTGAAGCCTCTGTACCTTTCAACCCTATCTTTGTTACAGCTTTTTGATCTGCAGGTCTTGGTTGTGACACAAAACTTGAAATCAAAGTTTCAGACTCATACGAAATGCTGAGCCTTGGGGGAAGATTAATTGCACACTCATCAAGACTATTTAGTCTATTTCAAATTGTTCAGTGACTGGACAACCTGAACATAATGAAGTAATAATGGGTATCTATTTGATTTTCAAATCACTCAACTTTTCTTAACAAACACATATACCTCTTGCAAACTTATGATTATTTTTATCAACAATTAGGAGCAAAAATCAATACATTATTCCTGGCATTATATTTCTGTAACCAGAGTCAGCATGAGAAACTTGGAAAAAATTTCAGTAGCACCTGATAGGATTTTTCATTGATTCAAAAAACATTCATTTGCAATTATAGGATATGATTCAAAGTGACATTTACCTTTTCATTTCTTTCTATCTGAAATCATAGTATTCCTGTATGTCATAGAACTCTGTTATAGGAAAGACATTAAAGAAAACCAGAGACTCTCTGAAAAGTTCAGGTTGGAAAGTGACCTCTTCAGATCCATAGTCCCGTATCTTGTTCCAAACATGGCTAATTTCAAAATTAGATGAAGCTGCTCAGGGCCTCTGTAGCCCAGAAAACACAATTCTACCACACCACAAGCTGTGTATTCACCACTGGGAATCCAGACTCCTCTGAGCTTGCCTTGCCTGATTTTTAGCTGTGGCAGCAGTTGTCTGGTGGCCACATGCCTGCTGCCCTTCTACATTGGCTTAGCTCTGGGAGTACCTAAGGCCAGACACTGCAGGACAAACAGCCTCTCTGGGGTAATAGGACTGGGGGACAGCAGTGTACAGCCTTAACTGGAATAAAATTGAAGAGGAAGGGGGTTCAAACCACCAGTATTTACATCTTCCTAATGAACTTGAGACATATTGCTGTGAAACCCCTGCTTTCTGTTTTAGTAACACTGGTATCATTAATTTCAGGATCCAGAGGGACACATGAAGCATAATACCCAAACTCTTGTTTATGGACTAAAAGGAAACAAACCTGATAATGTACACACATGCATACATAAATCTAAAGCTAAGAATTTATTGTCAGTTTACTTTTTTTTTTAGCATAACTGAAATATTAACACTCTAATTCAAGAATCAGTATTACTCCTGCTCTAATTATTAGAAAAAAATAAAGAAAAAAAATAAAGAAATAAATACTTCTATATTAACAAAGCAAAGTCCTAGTAGTAAAAATATGGTTTAAATTGTTATGCATACACTTCTTAGTTTACAACCCTTTTTCTGGTAAAAAAGTCTCATGCTTTAACTGTTCCTGTGGGTCCTAAGGTGGATAGGCTTCATCCTGGTAGTGGTGGTGAAAGACTTTCAGCAAGTCATCAGCATGTGAAGCCCTGTATGAAGAGGAATATGATGCTGATGTTGATGCTGATGGTTACTTCTTCCTCAGTCTAGGATCTCTTTGTAGTACTTTTTAGATATCTGATAACACATTTATACCTTGCTCTTTCTTTGCTGGTCTGCAAGTCTATGCTCTTGATCTTTGTTCCCCCTAAAAACACTTTGTGCCCAGGTCCAGGTCTGTATTTCCTCAAACGACCAGTGGTGACTGGTCACTTACAGATCTTATAGATCTATACAGTTATAGATCTGGAGTGTCCAGTGCCAAGCCTGTGTACCACCTCCAATCATGCATGTACTGCTCCCCACGGCATTCTGTGTGTTCATTTCTTAAGGCTTCCACTATTATGTCAGGTCTGCAATTCTCCACCTTAAGTTACAGCTGTAAATACCTCATTCTTCACAGAGTAATTGGTCACTACTATTATTCTTATAATATCTATGTTTGTGCTGCGCCATAAGAAAAGAAAAATTATTTACCTACAACCACTTTGTCATTAGAAATACTGCTGCTACAGTCAACTCAAGTAAAAATAAAGCTCCAGGAAGCTCAAAAAATTCAGAGAGCCTTAACCCTGAGGCCTTGCAAACTCAGTACAAAGCCCATGGAATGGCAGTAATGTGTTGTAGGGCTATGTGGGCAGAAGACTGAGGGTAATACCAGAGAAAAAGGGGGATATACTTGAATATTTTTTGCATAACATTTTTAGCTATCTTCATGCTTTTTTGTGTTAGTTAGTGTGGACTGTGATTGTTATTATTATTGTAACTAATTTTTTTTGTATTTTCATTAGATTGTTAGGACTTTCATTAGCCTAATGAGATTCTGAACTCTGTATTTATCATGTTTTCTCATTTGCCCAAAACAAAAATTGAAGCATAAGATGTGATACATCTAAGACTTCAAAATCTCCCTGCTCACAGATTCCAGCATCTCTCCAGGCAGCCTTTCCCAGTGTTTAACCTTTCTCTTGGAGAACAATATTTTATCTCCTTCCAGCCAGGATTTGTCACAGTTCAAGCCTACTGGCTCTCATCCTTTCACTGTGTGCCTCTCAGAAAAACCTGACCACACCTTTTGAGTAAGCTCCTTTGGTGCTAGGCAGATGTTACTTGTCCCCTCCAAGCCTTTTCTTCTCCAGGCTGAATACCTTGAGTTCCCCAAGTCTCATCATCTGTCATGACCAGCAGTCCATTGAGTACCCCTGCAGCCCTTCAGTGAACCCTGTCCAGTTCCTAGTTACATATTCTATCCATCTTTCCCATGGTCCACCATGCAAAGTTCAACATTTCCCCAGAGCAGGCTTTATTTCTAGTACTGACTTTATTTCTAGCCAATTAACAGAAAGGACTGGCACCACACCTATATGCTCACAAACACTGATGAAGTAAAAAATGAAGTCTAAAGTTTAAAATACCAACACTAGCTTTTGTTTTCTCCTGTTTACTAGCCTTGAAGCTACGAGGAAAAGGAAAATGAGAAAGCTCTTAGAAAAACTATTGTATATTCATGAAAATATTAGTAGCTTACCTTTGAAAATGAATTAATTAAACTTGCAGGAATCCACATATCATATATTAGTTCCAAATAATGTATTTCAATGTTTCTGTTCTTTATTAACAGCCTTAAGCATCACAAATGTATGAAGCTTCTCTGCTTAGATTAATTTAAAAACAATTTTGAAATATTTTGGTTCCTTTAATGAATGGCAGTGCTTCGCCATGTTTCCGTGAAAAAATTAAAATCCCACTCAATGATTTGAAACCTCGTTCATTTTCATCTGCTACCTGAGTGTTGTTTCTAAAACCATCATTATACTGCCTCCTTCTCAAAGACAGCATTTCAGAGAACTCACTGAACACCAACACCTTATGAACATCTCTCTGCAATGTTGTAAGAACCTCTCAGTGTATATTCCTGTGTCTCACAATGCAAAGCCCCAGAAGAGAGAGAGAAGAGTAATTATACTTGCTGTCAGCGTTAAGATCTTGCACTCAGCTAGTGAGTCATTATCCCTACAAACTGTCAGCCAGACTCTTATCAGGGAGACAAATAACATTATGAGAGGCTATTTTAAATACATATCTTGGAATAAGGCTGCAAATTAAAAAGAGGTCAGAACAGTTCCACATTTTTCTTTTATAAACACTGAAAAGACATAAAAGGTGTGTGAGAAACACCAAAGCGGGCTTTGAAAATACTGCTTTTTACCACATGAGTTCAAATGTGGCCCCTGCACTGCTGGGAGGTGTCACCACCCACACTTTGCCATCCTTTTGGGAGCAGCCAGCCCTTGCTGTGTCCCAACAGCAGAAATACAGAGTGGTGTGGGTACAGTGTGTCCAGCTTGTACCTCAGTATACACTCAACCCCCTAATTCACCAGATTATAATGCACATTGATCTCACTTGAAAACAATGAATCTGGGGTTCCTCTTGAGTTCTTTGGCGTAATTGTTGAGTGGTATTGTAATATACTTACCTATTGATCTATCAAAATGGTGTTCTCAAAAAGGCTGTTCAAAGACACACAGAAAAAAATCTCAATAACTGAAAAACAATAGTTGTCTACATTTGTATAAGCCTACTCTCAAATAATACAAAAAGAAATTCACAGAATAATTTGAAACATGAATCGTACATTTTTCAAAAACAATTATAAAATACATGACGTCCATGATCTGGAAAAATGTGCAAATTTGACCTGGAGCCCTAATCATTTAGAAGCACATCCTATGCTCTTGTACAAAAGTAGCTTATGTAAAGTAAATTAAACTAAATTAAATTTTTTTCCTGTTACAGAGATGTAGAATCAAGGGTCATGCTGCAACCTTTTACAGGCTAATAAGGGCTTTGATCAAAACCAATGCTTTTTAAAATGCACAGTGCTCTTACTGTTTCATTGTATCCCAGTTCTCTAAAAATAGTCACCAATATGATTGACTTGCTTCCTGAATACTAACAATGTGGATGATCTTCTGTATCTTCTTGGAAAAACAAGCAGTGAAAAAAAGACAGACTAAAGTACATCCACTTCTGATCTAATGTCTGCAAACAAAGATGTGTTAATCCTGGGGAAAAAAAACCCAGCCACCTTAGAAAATGAATCCTCATTTTACCTTTTCACATTTAAATATCTAATGTTGCTAAGTGTGACAATATGGAGGTACACATCTTCGTTTTTTGGGTAGAAAAACCTTGACAGGATATAAGGGACATATATTAAGGGGTTGAGGGGATGAAGGCCAAAGAAATCTATAGAAGATCTGAACATCTAATGAGCTCTTTTTGAGCTCACTGGAGGTTGAAAAGATCACTGACTTCCAGAGAATACTTGACTTTTGTTCAATAAGATACTGACCCATCTGTTACTAATCCAGCCCTGCAATACACTACTTACGGCTGTGTAGATATCTTAACTAATTTAATAAATTTATTCCTACCAAAACACAAACATGACAGCACACAGTTAAATATACATATATATAAAATTATGTACAGTTTCCTTGGTTATTCTATAAGAACAAAAACATTTATCAGTGAAAGATGGCTTTTGCTTTTTTCCATCTTGCTAGGCTACAGCTTTTTAAAACACAAGTACTACAGACCCAAAAAGGAAGTATCTGTCACAGAATCCCTGGTAGTTTTGCTTCTCTTTTTCCATCTTGCTTTTTTCCATCTTGCTAGGCTACAGCTTTTTAAAACACAAGTACTACAGACCCCAAAGAGGAAGTATCTGTCACAGAATCCCTGGTAGTTTTGCTTCTCTTCACTGTCAGGTTCTCAATCATCTCTGCAAGACCTTCAGAACTGACAGTACACCAAAGCTACTTATTTATGTTTTTCCATAGAAACTAGTAACGTTTACCAAAATAAAACACATTTGCAGAAAACATCAGCTAGAACCATGTCTGCTCTAAGTACTGTCTTCTTACAAAAAGCATCCTTACTCCTTTGAACTCGGTGTCCAGTAACACAACTCACCTGCTTCTTGCAGATAAACCAACGTGTTTCCTATGCTTGGAGAGAAAAGCAACCAATAGAAGAAACCTAGGCCCTTACAACTGAGCTCCAAGTCCACCTATTCCCTGCACACAACTGTGGAGGCAGACGTGCAAACATAAGTGACTGCTCTTACAAACATCTCCTGCAATAGCATCTTATGCAGATTTTGCATCTAATCAACAAAATTCGTTTTTACTGTAAACTGTTCTCCTTAAGATTACTTGAAATGTTTTGTAGCAACTTCAGCCAGTATGCAACCTGAGTGCCCAGCAGAGTAAGCATAGCCTTCTTAACACACGACCTGTTAAAGTCCTGCTGTGGACTTTCCTCTTGCTTTTTTTAAGAAAAAAGTGTTGGTGATGGATCTTGAAAACCTTAATTTAAAATGGCTACAGGCATTTGTGAGACAGACATGACAATTAAGGTCAGCTGGGACACACAAGGTGCACACCAGCACTCTTTGTGACCACAGACACCTGTCAGTGAAGACTCTATTCTCTGATCCTTAACAGTTCATAGAAGTTCAAGTCTTGGTGACCTTCAAAGCAAAATGCACCTATCTTCTTTACTACTTGATGAACTGATTTGTATTTCAAATTCTCTTAAATGAAGCACCTATCTGTCAGAATGATAGGCACAGTACAGAACTTACAAAGAGAAAAAGAACTATATAAAGCAATCAGAGAATTCTTTTATTCAACTGCTGCAATAAATGACAGTATCATTATGCAATTTCCCTAGATCCTCTTAACAAACCTGACCTCTAGAACTATATCACATGATTCATCAGTATTGTGGATTCAAATATTTTTCAAAAACAGTGCAGTAATACTTTCCTGCAGTGATCTGCAGCATTGGTCTTGGGCATGAAGAACTGAAGATTCCCAAAAGCACACATGTACATCTCACAGCTCATTCCATGAGGACAACAAAACAGGTGGTGTGCAAACAGGATCTATACAGTTTCTTTATCATAAAATATTTTCATAGAAAAAGTCAGAAAAAACCATAATCTGACAACAGAAACAACCGTAACAGTTTCCTACAGTCAGATGGAAATTGTGCACAACCATGTTCAAAAGACTGCATATTTCATGAAGTTCAAGTTATTCACTGTGTTTCCCCATTAACAGGCTGGGTTACATAGTGACAAACAGGGGGACAGTGTGAAAACAGAAAAGCAGACTCAGACATGGGTGTTACTTTACCTGTTGCCTCTTCTCAAACTCCAGCTTGATACGGGATTTGATGCAGTTGCACGTGTCCTGATACGTTTGCTGCAGCGCGAGTTCCATCAGGTGCTTGTGGTATGCTCCGGCCAAGTTCCCGCAGATAAAAATTATTACATTTGCCAATATCTAGGGAGATTAAAAAACAACGACAAAAAAAAAGTGTCAGGGAATTTATATAAATATATTAACAGAAATTAATCCTAGCTTGCAATGAAAAATTGCTGCAGTTATGTATTTTGCTTTTGTTTACTTCTAGCCAAGGTTAACCTTTCAAAAAAGCCTTTAAAATTAGTGGCAACCTCCCAAGCAATAATAGAATCGCAGAATCAGGCTGGGTACTGTTTTAATTTAGGATTAAACAGGAATGAAAATGAACAACACATTTGCCTACTCAATGAGGTACATATTTTCTGAAAAAAGAATTCCAGCTCATGTTAGAGCTCACTGCTGAGTATTAATTAGGCGGAATCATCACCTACTCATGTAAAACAATAGCTATGGCTCCTAACAGCAATATTGGAAGCCATGTCATTGCTATGCTCTTTTAGCAATGTTTTCTTTTGTGGTGCCGTATGATTAAGGGGTGAAAAGTTTCATCTACACACATCAAAAACCTGATCTGCATTTTACCTCAGCCTGATGCACTGCTATCCATCGGTCAGCTATAAATAGTGATAAGAAGTGTTTAAGGAGCAAGATCTGACAGCTGTCTACTAGAATGTACTTTTCCTTACTACCAAAAAATTACATTTGCCTAAAACAAAGAACTTAATGATTTAAGATTTAGGGGGCCACACTTGCAGTATTAGATGCCCTCTGCAAGCAACAACCCACAAACATGAGAAATAAGTTTGCTTAAAAAATCATGGCGTTTTTTGCACTTGACCTTTGGAAAGGACACAATATTGTGTGGTGATGCTAATACTTTTAACTGTGCCCAGCTTATTGCTGCAAATAAAAGAAACACATTTATCCATTCTAGCTTGCTCAGAGCAAAAGAAACACAGTAAAATAATGAAGCCAATTCCTAATTCAATAATAAAAGTAATAATAAAGATAATATTAAATTGAAGTTGAGATACAGCTGCAGTCTGCTCAGAGCAGGTCTCTATTGTCTCTACTTGTAAGGCCCTAGTGTAACATATACCCTTGATCACAAGCACTACATGATGTCGTAGTAGTCATGGTCTGGAAGAAAAGGAGGAAGAAAGGAGGCAAAAAAATTGTTAACTTGCCACACCTAATCTAATAATGAAGTTTATGATAGATTTCCCTGGTGATCATTCATGGGTTGGTTTTGGTGTACCTACGTATCAGGCAATCTTTTGTGAATTGCTAGTAGTGAGACACATCAGAAAAAAAGTCCAACAGTGTGCTATGGTGGTTCAGAGAACAAAGATATATAGTCTTATTAACAGAAATCCATATCCTTGTGGAATACATTTTATTCACAAAAAAACTCCCATGGAGTTTTAATGTTTCTTTATCAAATGGAAACTTTAAAATGCAAGATTTAAATATATGCTTTTATTTCCCTCACAAATTTTAACATCATTGCATGCAATACTTGTTCCTCCATCTGTGACATTTCTGACATCTCACCTTTCACGGCTCCACAAAGCTAAAAGCAGGAGCTATTCACCTTTACTGCAAAAATGATCGATGCTTTCAATTTGGTAGAGCTTTTCTTTCTTTCCCTAAAACTTTAAGATCATGGCATTATAATGTTTCTAAAAGCAACATCTGAGTATTTAATTTTTTCTAAAATAGATAAATCTAAAAACAATGAGAAAAATCTACATATTTCAATTCCTCTGAAGAACTTCTGTCATGAAGTAGAGGAATAAGAAATAGTTTAAATTAAGCATTTCACAACAGTCAATAATTAAAAAAAAAAACAAAAAACATGAACATATGAAATTGTGGTGTACAGTAAAACATTTGACCTTAAAGCATTTTATATGTCTTCGTAAATCACAACTGCTCGATTCTGCTTTGATATCAGCAGACGTGGATAGGTGAACAAAGATCTTGTGTGACAGATCACAATACAAGAGTAAGGGTCTTCCAACTGGCAATCCTTGCTGGGTTTTAAAATGAAATTATGAAGTAAAAAGAAATGCCTGAAAAGAAAGACTGCTGGGCACAGAAAATCCTGAGATACGTAGTAGGAAGGTTTAGTAACTAAATCATCACCAGATTGAACTGAAATCAACAGGGTGCTGTCATAATCTCTAGGTAGATGTCACTGTTGAAAGGCTGCACACACACTTACTAAATGCATTGTCCAGCTTCATAAAGTTACAGATCATTTAAAGCAAAATTTCAGGAATATAATCAACCAAAATTTAAAAATATATACTGTAATGGGTAGATGGAGGAGTAAATTATGAGTATCATCTTCACAGTCATAGAAAAACAAATTACAGTTTTATGACTGAACTAGCTGAAGTGAGAAAATAGATGGAAAGAAGTGACTGACAGGCAAGGAAGCTAATTAACCAGGCTTTTCAGATACTCAATGGGGTAATTCAGCCCACATGAAGCTCTTGAGATGGCTTCCAGTACCTGAATTAAGCTGTCTGAAGACAGTGCAAAATATCTCAGCCACTGCCATACTTAGTGTAGATCTAGCAAGTAAATGTGCAAGTGAATATGAAGGTAGAAACTGTGTTTAAAACACCCTTAATTCTTTAGGCTAGCATGAAGTTCATTAGGAAATGTGTCACTAAGGGATGCAATTAAAAAAAAAAAAATCAAGAAATGGATTAACTGGTTTCTAAACGGGTTTTTTTTGCCTGTATTTTTTCTGGCTTTAGTGAATATTTCTGCTATTGAGCAAAATGCATCCTGCCAATAGAGTAGTTCAGCAGAAAGTCCAATTAACATTACTAAACAAAATAAGCAACATTATATGTCTCCCCTCCCAACTCTGCATTTTCCTCTGAATTGCAGCCCAGTTTCAGCATATGAGCTTGACATGAGCTCCATCCCAGGTTTGTTCTAAAGTCTCATAGGCATTCCTCCAGAAAAGACAGGTTCAAAGTTTTTCTCCGTCCAAAAAAAATTAACTGAGCTTCCCTCTTCTTCAACAAGTACTCTAATCAATATGCAATCATACAAAAGGTTTCTTCTGTTCAGGCACCTGCTCTGAGAAGATGCCATGCTGTGAATCCTACCTGTAGCAAAGCACTTGGAATGAAATCTTAAATCAGACCCACCTTTTACCTTGTCATTTCTCTAGGGCAGAACTCTGCAGTGTATTTTCCCCCAATATTTTTTTTTTGCCTCCTCATCCCTGCCTCCCCCAACCCTAGATGTGTATTAGATAACAAGAAAAGCCATGGTGGATCTTCTGATAAAAAATTCCCCGTTTCTGTGATAGCTCTGATAACTGTGCAGATAAAACTGTAGCTGAGAATCTCTGTAGACAATTCAGGAATTGATGACACAACATGGTTAGGGATTTTTGTCCAGGAGGACAAGCCTGAGCTGTGGAAAAAAAGTGTAAATAATGACAGTAACTCAACAGCAGAAAAAGACCAGGGTGACCTCAAAGACAGTATTGCATGAACCTGGTTCACACCCTTTACAAACAGGCACAGTATGACCAAAACCCCAAACACCCACAATACACATCAATTCTACTAAGCTCCCACTCAATTCACCATATGGAAACACTGAGCAACTCTGCAGAAGTTCCCATCTCTCTGTACAGTCAGAGTGGAGAGAGAGGCAAATCTATCTTGCGGGCCATCTGCATCCCTTCAGATATATTTATTAACTGTACACTGTGCTGAAGTTTCTATTTCATCAATGAATAAATTCCATGTCTACAGAAAGTGATCTAAATGAGAGTCAAAAATCAGCACAAGGAACACCAAGATACCACCAGAAAGTATCTCTAATCACTTGAAGAACATAATCATGGCTGATGTCTCCTCAGTCTCTTCTGACCTACAGAAAACTCTGTGTCCTTCCAGGCAATGGGGCAATTTTACATTCAAGCACAGGTATTTTTCAGTATCAGTGAATATCAAGTAATCAGATGTCTAGTGCTTCACTATCAAAATAGACTGTATTTAAAAGCAAATGAAGACAAAGTTAAGTGACTATGACTAATTTCTCAAGGGAATACTACAGTTCACTGAATTGCTCAAAAAAATGTAGTCCATCATTTACCCACAAAGGTATATGCATACAAAGAAGTACCATGCCATATAAAACTAGAAGAATTATAATGCAGACTGCTGATTCAGATTGCAGCATAAATAATTTGTTAAATATTTTAGAAATTGCTGTTCAAATACTGAATATAAAAATTAGAATTCACCATAGATTTTCCCTGCATTGAAAGCTTTCAGTTTATGAGTTACTTTGCCACATTTCTTTCCTCTTAGATATTTTACATATCTTTCCTAAACAATTGCATGAACAGAATTTTTAACAACAACAACAAAACCAACACAAACTACTAACAATTTTTTCAATAGTTAAATTTCACTTTTCTTCTGAATAAGAAAACTGAGGACATGAAAGCTGATGGGTGGGCAAAATTTACTATCATTTATGATGTCTGCATGGAAATAAATGTAAGAAAAAAATTTCTTATGTCATTGCCAAAATTCAAATTCTTTAGCTCTGCACAGATGAATCGTCTTTCATTTGATCTTTCATGTGATGGTTTGTGGTGTGACTAGCCAAGTTATGGAACAAGTCTGTGCTGCTTTGGACACTGTAGAGCTTTAGATTCAGACATAATTCAGCTAAAAGCAATGGGGTAAAAACTGGGTAGAACTGAAAAGCAGCATTTTAGAAGGAAATGCTTAGCCACCATGTAAATTAGTTATTCACTTGGTCACAATGCACTATGCCCAATACCATTATTTTAAGTAGATGTATTCAGAAGGTTCTACAGCTATTCCATGGAAATCTCCTCCACATGGAGCTCTGGCCAGTCATACAATTCTTTCAGATTTCCAGACCTATAGAAGTCCAACATTTCAATACATTTCAGTGCCAACAACATTTAGAGCTATGTCACAGCTCACAAATAGGATGGCAAATTTGAAAATGGGAGATATTTTGCCATATGGCAACCTCTGTATCAAAAACAAGGAGCTTTGGGGAGGAGCAAAATTACAGGGCAAAATTTTTTTTAGCTGGCCTAAAACTAGTGATCATATGGTGCCTGATCTACCAGCAGCTGTTACAGAAAGTAACACTTGGCCTTTACCTGTACTTACTGAGACCACTAAGTTGAGGTCTTTATTATGAAAGTTCCTGTGATTCATGAAGGAATGTAGCAATCTCTTAGCTTTCTATTTCTGTTTTAGCAATGATGGTAAAAGTTTATGAATTCAAGTAATTCAGGTACAGAACATGAGGGGCTGAAGGACAGAGAGATTATGGGCAACTGCATACTTACCTCCTTATGAATTTGAAGTAAAAAATCAATTTCTTTAATCACTGTAAAATTATTTTAATAGTCTGAAAGGTCAAAGATATTGAAATCCTTAAATACTTATGAAGGCCACAATAAGAACATACTACAGATGAAGAGAACAGGAAGATCCAGTACCCAGTATAGACTCTTTGTCTATACCAAGGAGAATATCAAATGTTTTACAGAAAGTATAAAAAAAAAAGCTGCAATTTTGCAAGAAACAACTCAGTTAAAAGAAAAACCACAAACCAACCAAAAAACCTTCAACCTAAGACTTCTCAAAATAACTGAGAAGCAAGAAAAAAATAAAGATTTGAATTACTCAGTATCCCAGACAATTCCGTATTTTCAGTGCTAAAATAAATTTGGTAAGGAGTCACTTCGTGAAAGGGGGATTTGATGTCATTTTACAAACCAGAAAGTTGTGATGTTGTCTTCTAATTGGAATGGGTAATTCTCTTTGTAGCTTTTGCAATCAGAGCATTGGGGACAGCAGCAGGATATTCCTTTTTTGTAATATCTATGTTATTTGATGTGATGTTCTTTTTATCATTATTACAGATTGAGCTTTCTCATAGCTCTAAGCTGTTCTGTAGAATGACTGGATTTATTTCCTTCAGCTCTGGGCATACACAGACCCTATCTATATGCCAGTGTAGATAAAAACAGACCATAAACTTTAAGCTTTATCAAACCCAGGAAAAATAAAGCAGAAACAAGAATCAGAGTTACGGTACCTTTAGATTACTTCTGTGTAATACATAAAATCAATATCATTGGTGCTAATTAATGACTCCTAATGATTTTTTTTTCTTTTTTTTTTTTTTTTTTTTTTTTGCCAGTGGGGAACTCATGCTTTCTTCAGTGAGAAGGAATCAGGCAGCCACTGCACTCTCCTGCCTGCCTGCAGAGAGGTCTTTTGTGTTTACATGTACCTCTGGGATCATTTTATTTCTTTACTACTAAAAGTGATCTTCCAATATTCTCTCAAAAAGACTGAGATTAATTTTTAGGTTCTGGATCTCATGTAGGGGTGAGTATTGGTGTGCTATAAGGAGAAGAAAAAAAAAAGAGACCATAAAATTAAAACAATAAAAAAACCCACCAAAAATAAAAACTATTGAGTAATATATCAGTTTTGCCATGTTACAGAAATAATTCTATGTCTGATCTTAAAATATCTTCAGTCTTTTCCAATAAATCTGGTTTATTCTTAAAAAAAAGTAACTAAAATCTCTAATATAAGTACATTTACAGGACCAGCAATATGCTGCCAAGTTCAGTGTGTACCAGTAGACTTCTCCCTTCTTGCCCTGATCAGAAGCACTACTAGACCATCTCTCCTGCAGTGTCTAGCAGCCTTCATGAAATTTATTTCTTATTATTATGTACCAGACTTACTGAAATTTCTTCATATATCTCTGAACATCTTCCCTTCTGGCAAGTTTTACAGAAATTAATCAATAGGTTCAAAAGATACCAGGAGAAGTAAAGACAAACAGATAAATGAACCGATAATCACGTATGTGCTCATTACTCATGTACTGATATGCCTAACCCTCAAAAACTTAACATTGATTTCAGATTTCTCCCCTAAGTGCTAAAGTTTACACTGTATGTAACTACACTGCATATTAATATGCTACATACTATCAGTTATCAATATATATGGAAATGAAAATCAATGGACAGTTTAGAATTACACAGATAAATTACAATAGAAATATACACTCAGCATAATTTTTCTATTGCATTTCAAACAGTTGGCAATAAATATGTGCTTTAATCTATTTGATAAACATTTTGAAATTGTATTTTTTAAGATCTCTATATGAAATTCTGATTTATGTAAGCTTGCTTTTTGCAGGTAATATTATTGTCTAGCAGTGTTCACAGTGATCTGATAAGCTTTTTCATTGGATATACTTAGGAATTTTTTCTGCTTGTCTGATGACTATTGACAAACTTTAATCAAGCTCATTTTTCATAATTTGGCAGTCAGTCTGTGCTAGGAATCAGTGGTCTTTGGCTATATAGTTCACAGAGAAAGGTGTGGAGCAGAAGGGAGGATAATGGTAGTGGCGTATAAGTGAGGAAAGTTATGACATACAGAGTTGGATTAAATGGGTTCCAGAATGTCCTCAGAATTGGAATCATTAATTATGACAATCTTACAAGTGTTTGTAGTGTTTTTTAAATAATTTGGTTACCATTTTGAAAGATGTTGAGATCTCTAATCAGTATTTGGGTTAATTCTTAAATGGAAGTCATCTAAATTTGCTCTCAGGAAACCTGAAAGGTTTTTTTGGTGACATTATTTTCTGGTGTCAGGCAAATGCTGTCAAGAGTAGGCAAGGTGGGGCAAAGAAAGTACTAAAATTGGGTTACATTCAGGAATGAATGAAGAAAATATTAAAACCTCTTCATGTTGTTGGTGCCAATTCATTTCATCTTTACATAAACCACATAATTTTTCTCTCCTTCATGCCTCAAAATTGTCAAGATGTCATTTGTCAGGTCAGGCTTTCTATTCCAAAGCCCTAGTGTGAAGCATCTTGGACATCCTGAAACAGTTTTTTCTAAATCACGTGGTTTGTGGGAATATATTCTGGGTAACACCTTAAAAGTTAGCACAGTACCTCCAATTCATAGAACAGAATCACAGTCATAGAATTCTTATGGTTGGGAAAGACTTCCAAGATCATCAAGTCCAAACATTCACCCAAGCACCATCAAGTTCACCACTAAATTGTGTCCCTAAGTGCCACACAGTTTTTGAACACTTCCATGAATGATGATTCCACAGCTTCCCTGGGCAGCCTGTTCCAGTGCCTGACCACCCTTACAGTGAAGCTGTTTTTCCTAAGATCCAGTTTAAATCACCCCCTGGCACAACTTGGTACCATTCCCTCTTGTTTGTTATCTGGGAGAAGAGACCCACACCCATCTGTTTAAAACCTCCTCTCAGGTAATTGTGTAAAGTGAGGAGGTCTCCCCTGAGCCTCCTTTTCTCCATTATTTTCTATTCATACCAGCATTAGTGACAACCCCTACAGAGCAGCATATACACTACAGGCACCTAAAACACTACACAGCATTGTTAGGAATAGGCTATTACTCTCAAACTAGCTGAAAGCACTGATTAAACAACTGGAGGTACTTGTCCAGGGAAGAGAAATTTTCCATCCATCCAGACTTGCTCTTTTACTCCTATCTTCTGTTCCTTGTCTTTTAAAGAGCTACTTATCCATGCACAGTTCTTCCCTCTCAGTTCACTTAAAAGGTTTGGGCAAAAGGACTCCTTCAAAGGCATAGAGCTATCAGTGAAATCAGCCTCATCTACATGTTTGTTGATGCCTTCAGTCAGATTACCTTTTGCTCCTTTCAAAATAACATGTGTTTATCTCATTCTCTATTCTTACAGCTTTGTTTTTGGCCTCATGAAGCCACTGAGTTTACAGACTTAAAGTCTCCCTGACCCTCTCTAGAACCTTTTTAAAGTTTATTTTCACATTTTCTATCTTATGGTCGACAGGAACCCAGGCCTATTTCAGACCAACTCATACATGCTCTCCTTCACTCATCCCTCCAAGAGGATTTTAATGTGAAATTTTCTTCAGTTTCTTCTTCACTGAACAGGCATTCAGAAACTGCTTCTCTGTGATAGCCTTTCCCTCCCTGAGTATTTTTGTAACCTGGATGTCAAATGTCCTCACAGGCTCTCTGAAAGTCCTTTTGTTACTCAAATGCTGAAACCAGGACCCAGCATGCAGGGAAGGGGAGACTGGTTTGGTTAACTGCCATAGCTCCAGTTGCTATCTAAAACAAATTACATACTTTTAGGTGTATTTTCTTCAAACTCCTATCTGACCAGTGTAACTGCCTACAAAGGCATTTTGCAATGCTTTAAAAGACACTTGCACAGATGAAATGTTTTCACTTTGGCTAATTAACTTTAGTGGGGCAAACAGATTCCAAAATTGCTGATAAAGCATGCTAATTAGCAGAATGAATAGCAGGAAAAAATTGCAACTACAACAGGCACAATCACAAGGTAGACCAAGATAGCTCCATAAGGTATTTTATAGCTAGACTACTGTGCATCTAAGGCAAATGTTATTTTAACTGAATTACAATTTAAAACTGCTTATGATTATGTAATACTCAAAGTGAAAATTTTATTTCCTTACAATCATTTTATTGCTCGTATTTTAATTTACTCTTTGCTGTGTTCAAAATATTCTCTTGAGGTTTTTTGCTTTGCGAATGAACCTACAAATTTTTTGCACCATATGAGAAGCAGCTTTTAGGTTATGAGTGCATGGAGGGAAGATTAAATACTGAATGACAAAGCTTTCCCTTCCAAAGGCTGTATTTCAAAAATCAAATGGGTTTAATACTGTGAACATGAAGACAAATAGAAGGCACTAAACTGGCAATAATGCCATTGACAGGATAACCTTACCTAATCCCTACACCACTGCCTTACTACCAGATTTTGCATTTAACACACTTCTCACAAATTTCTTTAAAGTCTGTATACGACATTTCTACATATTTTAGAAACAACAACCTGTGAATATATTATTGAACTATATCATGATGCTTTGCAAAAACTGAAAGGTTTTCCTATGTACAAACAGAAGTTACTGAAAAATATGAAGAATATGAAAGACAGAAGTTACTGAAAAATATGAAGAAAGAATACAATTTCCAGATGATTGCAGTTATATTGTATTTATTAATTTCTGACTGGAATATTATTGGAACACTATGGATAAAATAGAAACAGTCACATGAAAATAAAATCTCTTTTTGCAAATTCTGATGCACATATAGCAACAAAAATAAAAAAGCTACTTCCCTTCTCTAATGTTTTTTGTCTCCTGCCTGTCTTTATAAAAGACGCCTGTTTTGAACCTGGCATGTTCTAAGATAATAGAAAAATTACATCCTCAGTGCTCCTAAGCAGCAATATGAGCAATGCAGAAAGTGCCCATGACTTGCAGGATTATTTTTTGCATGGAATGACTATTTTTTTTATTCTTCACAAGAAAAATAATCCTGTACAAAAAGAAAATTCCTATATAAACCCCATCAGTTTCAGTTGCTAATACAAGTTATCTTTTACAGCAAAGTAAGTTTCACCCTGCAACCAGCCTACCTTTTAATAGTACAGCCTGCCACTAGAAAGATTTGACAATACATCATGCAGATATGAAGTAGTACTACATGAAATAAGACCCAGGAGCAGTATTTCTCACATACCAACCCTTCTTAATCAGAGAAGGCTGCTGCAGCATCAACATATGGCAAAGTAATGTGCTATCTAAGGGAAGCATGTCTCAGCACCACATTGAATTTACTTTGCTTTTCCATTATGCTATGTTTAAAACACTATTTCCCAAATCTGTAAATCCACATACACACTAAGATAATTTTTTTTCACTTAACATCTCAAATTCAAGTTAGTGAATTTGAGTGTATGGACATTACCCATCTTCACCTCTGGGACTCTATAACACCCCTTGTTCTGTTTTACTAACCGGTCAAACATATTGATGTAAGCACTTATCAGTTCCTTGCAATAGGCATTCATTATCTCTGCTTTGAATATCCCAATATGATCAACAAATGCTGCCACCTATTCACCACCTTCTGCAGGGAAAGGTTTTCAATATACTTTTTTCACTTTGAGGAAAAGACAAAATCAAAACTAGGAACCCACAGTTATCCCATGGCTCTAAGCCCACAAATTGACTCCTTTCCTTCCCGACTCCCACTGCTCATTAGACATTTCTATGAGCCATGGGATGCTGAAGAACAACACTGGCAAATCTAAGCTGCTCCAACTCTCACAATTCATTTCAGCACAAGTTTATCACTCTGCACAGAACTCCTCTCAAAACACTTTTCTTAGACAGCCTGAGAAGATGCTTCATGGAAAACAGCTGACTGTTACAGATGACTTCAAAATTGACAGGCAGGTCAACTGCTGAATGGCCAGTTAGATAGACAACACCAGTAGGTCTGGCTTTTGCAAGAGCACAAAGATGGGTTTGGCCCCTGCCATCAGGGCTTCTTGAAGCAGAAGCATGAGAAAGAATATGATCAGCAGCTCACAGGAGAACTCTTTATGTGCTTGCCCCAAACCAAAATGATGGGAGCTGCATGCAATAGTCGCAGGACAGATAAAAAACACCCCAACACTTCATTGCCTAAAATGCCAAATGAGGGACAAAATGAGTAATTGCTTCAAGAACAGGATTGCAATGAGTAAGGAACTTTGCTTCCTCTAGTCAAGGATTAAAAATTCCTGTGGTGTATTAGTGCTCCTTTATTTGGTTACTTTGCTTATATTTTTCAGTTGCTTGCTCTGAATATTCTTTGATTTGCTGTTGCATATACATTCAAAATTGTGACTTTCTTTAGTCTTCCTACAGACTTCCATCTTCCATCTTCCTGCCCCTCCACTTCTTTGCACTGAATCGGTGAGGTAGATAAGTGTCCGTGGAGGTAACACAGAAATGGACAGTGAATTACTTCAAAGTGGTCCTTTGCAAGGCACTCTTCAGTAGAAGAAATGAGCAGCAATATTATGGTTATTAGAGACAGCTGGCTGGGCAGCACTGCAAAGAAAGTACAGAGGTACAAGCTCTGCATGAGGCCACCATTTTATCAAGGCAAATGCAGACCCAGCTCCAGAATAAACCAGCAATGAATAGAAAAGAAATCCATGCTTTTCAGAAAATACATATTTTTTACTCTTGATCTGTTCCTGCTCTGAAACAATGTTCATCAAAAGTACTGCATATGTTGACAAAGAAAACAGTTGTATGACATTTTATTGGTGTTTTGTGGAGCTGCCAGCATTTGCCAGTATGGCTGAGGGCAGGTGTATCCCTACTCCAGTTACCAGCATGTACAGACCTTCTTTAATTAGCACTGTGATGAACATGCTTATTTCCTGCCAAGTGACAAAAAAACATTTGTAGACAACACACCAAGACAGTTCATTGATACAGAGCCCCAGAGATTATTTCCTGGAAATTTATTTTTTCTCTCTAGCACTATCTTAACACTCCTCCTTTCATCCCACTCTGCACTGGGAAGTTTCAGAGTCCCAAATAATAGGAAACTGTCATTTAGTGTCCGAATTCATCCTAAAGAGAGGAGGTAATTAATAAAAATGAAGCGCACTCTGTGTTAGCAAAAGTTTATCACAGAAAAGGAGTTTTATTGGCTCTGAAACTGGAGAAGCATTCTGGGCCACTGTCTTACATTCAACACCACCAAAATCAGAAATTATCTGTAAGGAATTAAGGTTCTCTCTTGTTAAGAAAAACCGGTGGGGTTTTTTCCAAAACTATCTGCCATTTCTACATCAAAAACTGTCTTTTGGTTTATATTCTCTCCACGTTTGCATATCACAGAATCCAGATCATCTTTTCTAAGCCAGCATGCCTGGAAACGGCCTCAAGATGCAAAAGATTCAGCACGCTGTTTTTCTCATTAGTTTGTTAGAGACCTCAGCAGAGATCCAATTGACAGTCCAATTCAAGGACACAATGGGATGCAACCACAAGAGCTAAGAGAGCCTTCTGGTATCATTACAAGGTCACTCTTGAGTGTCTTTAAAAGCTCATGGGGACCAAGGTAGGTTCTTGAGTTCTGTAAGAAAGCAAATGTCACCCTTGTCTTCAAGGAAGCTAACATCAACTTGATCCCTGGAAAGGCGATAGTGCAAACCCTCCTAGAAGCTATATCCAACCCTATAAAGGACAAGAAGGTAACTGGCCAGCATAGAGTTATGAAGGAGAAATCATGCCTGGACAACCTTTACGTGATGAAATGACTGGCTTTGTGGCTGAGGAGGGAGTAGTTGATGTGACAGGGCTTTGAGCACACTCATAAACCCTAGCAGCCCTCACCAGCCACACCTGGGGTTTCTACTGACATCCCGAGGGAACTGTACACCAGCACAGCCCAGGGCCTTTAGCTCCTGCCTGCACTGTGATGGAGGAATGCCGGTCTCCAGGTAAGCTATGCCTGACCACAGACACCCTTGAGCTGTGGACTGACTTGACCTCAGCCCTGCCTTGTCACTGTGAATGAGCCCATAAATGGCTGGATGTGATCATGACCTATGCAGGGGCTTTCTGGTTTATCTTGCACCCATGTCCTTGCCATGATTTTGCCCTTTATAGGTCTTGCCCCTCGGTTGAACCTGGTCATGGTCTCTGGGCTTGCCTTGCTCAAGTGCTGTGGGGCCAGGATCAGAGCAGTGACACCCTGGCCCTGATGCTCTGTCCCTTATTTGCTCCCTTGCAAAGAGCTCTGAAAAGAAATGCCATTCAATTCAGTCAATTTTCACTAAAATAATATGATTCACCCAAGAACTTCAGTTCACTGCCTTCAATATTTTCAAGCAATTTCACTGGATTCAGGTACTGAAAACATAATAAGAGCTTTATAAACAAGCAGTGACAGGGAGGATTGAATTCATGAGATATATTTCTGTTTGCTACACATTAAAATAGCACACTAAGGCAGGAAGAGGACATAATGTCAATGTATTCTAGTCTCTTTCCATAGTGGAGATCCATCAATAGGAACATTCTGGTCAATTAACACATCAAGTTCCATCCATGTTTTATCAAAGTATCTCTTATTTACAGAACAAAAATGCATTGAAGCATTTATAGTTTTTAAAAACATAATTTCCAGGTACTGTAATTACACACCAGCAACGTTTCAAGTGGATTAATGCTGAAGAGTTGCATCTATATATCATCATTTCTAGAACTCATCAATGTCTCCAAACTTGGGCTTCAATCATTGCTTTCATACATGCTTCTATGAATAACAAGTTATATCTGTGCACCAGTTTGCAGAATAAATTATTTTACTATACCAAAATATAATCACAACTATGAGCTTTAGCATATATGTGCAAAACAGCTTTCATTGTATACCCATATATTAGTGAAAATCCAAAAGTTCATGAACTCTCACATGAAGTACTAAATAAGTTCAACTTTTAAACTGCACAGAAGATATACTATTGGGAATCTAAGCAAAGTGCAGTTTTGACTAATATCCGTGCTAACTCCTAGGAAAGTTGTGGGTTTTCTTCTTCACTTTCAGATTTCTTTCCCTAAGAAGGCAAAATTACAAAATATGTCAAAACTTTTTTTTTAAGTGACATAAGATGACTGATACAGTCATCAAATCTGTCACTAATTTCCATATAACTTATGGTATGTTTGCAACCAATAGAGATAATGCTACTATATATAAAAATATATTTAGACTTTAAAATGCTACATTTAAAATTTCCCAAATGTAAAAATGCAGCATTTTTACATCTGGGAAAACAAATGACCCATTTAACATAAGAAAAGATAAAATTCTAAAACTACCAAAAATACCCATCTAATATATCTATACCTATCTAATCCTAAATATTTTTTAATGATCAAACAGTTAACACTGCTGTGAGAAAACCCTACTAATACTAAGAAGCAACTCACATATGAAGTAGTAATTGATGAACAATGGTTGTTTCATCTTAATCAAAACACATCCTGCTTAAAAAGCATTATTTTATTAGTTTGGTAAAAGCTTAAACAAAACATCATTTTAGCAAATAATGAGCTGCACTGCCATATACTAAAAGGCAAACACTACAAATCAGTTACACAGCCTGCAACTAATGAGCATGACTGAGAGACACTGGTGCATTACAAATTGTACTACACATCCTTTCATGGTGGATCTCTGTGGAAGACAGCCTACCACAAAACTGCAAGACCAAAACCCAAAGTCCCAAAATTTAAAGCCTCAGGGAATAAATTTCTGTGAGCAAGGACACCAAACTCAACAGTAAAGCAGCAGTCGTTTATCACTGCCAGCACACTACAGCATTAGGTGTCCCAGCAACCCTTCTCAAATTAAATCTCATGCTCCAGTACAGATAACTATCAATCTTCTTACCACTTGCCTACCCTTAATTCTGTCAGATGCTCTTTGTGATGTCACAAAAATCATGCTGTGATGCTGTCATCCTCTCTGGGACAGACCTGTAGCTGCACACCATGGACATACAATTTTGTTTTGAGGTAAACTACTGAGGTGTACAAAACACTCTTGGGGAAGAATTGCTTCACAATCATGAGTGAAGTTTACCCTGAATCCCACTTCTGCCATACTAGAAACTATCCAGGCTAGGAACTGTTTGATGCAGCTCACAGCAGTGAACCAAAAATGTTGCTTTTACAAAGTGCAACATGACCATACTTCAAGTATTACACACAGTAGTGGTCTACTCCTTTCAAAAGGGGTGGAAAAAGATAAAAAATGTGTGCAGAGAAGAGCCTGGAAAAAGGATAGTATTGTCGTTAAAATTCTTCCAGCCAGTGTGGTTGGTGACCAGGCTGCCCTTCAGCTGGAGCAAGCTGTCCCAACAGTGCCAGTCTAATGAAAATGTACTCATTCAATGGATCAACCAATTTCCACTGAAGTACAGATGCACATGTGGCTTTCTATCAGATTTGTGCCACATACTGCCAAAACTGTGCCAAGAAATGAGAGAAATTCAAAATCAGCCTCTGTATTTTTATTCCTCTAACCCAGCAAAAGCAGCAATCTGATGCAGTGGTTCTGTATCACGTATGCTAGGAATGTAACAAACTGAAATGCTGCAAAGGAAAATGCTTTTCCTCTGGGATTTCCTGTATTTAAAGTCCAAAAGCATCTTGTATAGAGTAATGGAAAGTGCTACAAAATACTACAAAGTTACTTTTGCCTTGTTTTTAATACCTGAAAGCTCATAACCTTTTAAGAGTTTATACACAGAACTTTTTGTTTTCAGGCAAAAAGAGTAATTGTCTGCTTAATGGATGTAGAACTGTGGCAGTAAAACTACACTTGAACTACACATAGACATCACGCAGTCACTTCTCCCCAGCAGATGGCTTCAACTTTGTGTCCCCTTCCCACCCTAAAGAAGAAATTTTTAGACTTTGGAAAGTAAGTCTGGATTAAAAATCTGTTTACAAACAGTATCAAAGTTGTACTGTTATTAAACAAAGTATCTTTATGTTCTGCTTTCTTTATAGGCAATGCATAGATAAAAATAAAGGATATTAAACAGGTTTTACAGGGAGCTATTGGACTAGCTGGGTTCCAAGAACAATTTTAGCAGATAATGGGCATGGAAATGGCATTATCTGGTGTTTGTGATTGGCTCACATCTACTAAATATCAGATGAGAGGGGGCCAAAATCTATCCAGATTTTAAATATCAATACTCAAGCTTGGCTGAAAAGAAAGTAAGTTCTTCCATGCTTTTAAATACTGCAGGTTTTACTAGGACTTTTCAATATTTTTTGCTTGTTGAACAACATATGTGTTCAATAAATGATTAAATGAATGGCACTTAAAATAAGATTTTTTTAAAACAAATATCACAGCGATCAAAGAATAATCAAAGAGTTAGCAGGAATTAAACTAGTAAGACACAAACACAGAACTAGAACAGTTCATTAATATATTTAATGACTGTGCACTAAAAGCAAATTAAAAGTTACTCTAAAAGCATCTCAAGAAAGATCTAGCTGGATTTAACAAACTTATATTCAGCAGTCTATTCTTTCATAAATTCTTTAGAGGGTTGCCTGCTATTATATATTGTAGGCAATGTTAATCTGATATTTAAATGATTCTCTACCAGTCTTTCAACACTAATTTAGTACTTAATACAGAACTCATCACAAGCAACATGTTTAGAGTCAGTTTGAAAATGCTCAAGGGATAAATCTAAACAATCACCAGCAGACAATTCCAACAAAATTAATAATAATAAACCACCTCACAACCCAAGAAATTATAATTTCATATGCCAAAAAAACATACAAAAATAAACAAACTATAACACAATAGTTGGAAATACACTGAAAATTTCCATTGTGGATGAAGAACAAAATTAATCTCCTACCCCAGCTAGAGACTAGTGTCAGATGGATTATTAAGGACTGAAGTACAAAGGGAGTACAAAGATTACTGCCAAGTAACAGGAGATAGTAAAACAAATAAATTGTTAGAATTATTGATACATTATCTCATGGTAGAAGAAAATGTATAAAAATTTAAAATACAGAAATTGTTATATTCATCCTATTAACTTCTATATTATTCATACTTGGGAGAAATATTCAAAGCAAATCAACTGTCTTAAGGACTCAGATTGAAACATGGTGCTGACCAAGGTGGTTATGAAAACATCAAGATTGTCATGGACATGTCTAAGAAAATCCCTCACAGTTATAGATGAAGCTGCAAGATGAATCCTGGATTCTAAACATCTCCCAAAATTAATACTTTCTGGGACATAAATAAGTTTTATGCTCCCCACATTTGGTATTTTCTGCTTGTTTTAATAGCTTGATATCTGAAATATCAAAAACATTATACCCCACCCTCCATTAAACAACCTCTCTTCTTCACAATCCTTGTTTTTCAAAGAAAATCAATGATACATCCACGACAGGAAAAGTAGAACAAAATTAGCAGATTACAGAGCTGCCAGTCATCTTGCTCTGAAGACTGTGATGGGATGCAGTGGTGCCTGCTGGCAGGCACTCCCTTCCCTGGGGAAAGGAGTAAGACAAGGTGGTGCCCCACAAGGACACTGTCCTTGGCTCTGCTGCATTCCCCTGTCTTCTGTGAGTCCCAGGCAGCCTGCCACTCATCCCATGCCAAAGTGGGTCCCCAGGCAAGGAAGAAATTCAGAGGCTGCACAGAAGAGTATGTAATACAGGAGCTGCAGGGAAGCAACAACAAAAAAAAGAACAACGCAAAAGGGAGAGTAGGTGGAAAATGACTAAGTTTAATGTGCTGCATTTTGGATGAGACATGCATGTTACTGCTGTTAAAAATAAACAAACAAATTAAACACTCCAGATTTGCCTCTCATCTAGCATGTTTATGGTAGTTACAGGAACTTCTATCATATCATGGGAAATGTTTCCATAACTGAGGAAATTTAAATCACATTTGAATAAAGATGTTTTGGAAACAAGTTAACTGCATGTCTTTTACTTGCCTGTGCTGTGCTCAGTTGCTAGCTTTCTGAGGAACTGCTGCAGCAAGGGACTATGAAAATAGCGTGTGACGTTAGCTGAGACATGGTGATTTGGTCTTTAATTAAGGTCAGCATGACCTCGGTCATGGCAAACATCTCCCAGCCTTAATGATGATGGGAAAGTCCATTCACAAGTCAGAATCGAATTTCCTCTATGTTAAAAGACACAAATCAATCTGGATTTTAAAGATGCAGGTAAAGCAGCCTCAGAGTGGATACAGAAAGGCTCTTTAGAAGCTCTGTGATAGACGAGTAGCAAAGAGATTTTGCTTTTCTTCTTTCTGTGCTGCTTTCAAAGGTTGTCAAAGGCAATCACCATCAACACTAACTGCATGGGGAGAGAGCCAAAAACCTTGATGAGAATTGTCAGGTGAGGAACATAATATTGATCTCAGAAACACTGAGGCACCAAATGATCCTTGCAGCTCCTTCTGGCCTAGTAATCTACACATTAGTCTTTACTTCTGCTTGAACAGCACACTTTAGACCCTAAGGTACTTTCTGGCCCTGGACAAGTAAAGGTTGTAATGATTTCCAGGCTCATGCTGAAGATACAACACACTTCATGTTTCAGGTGCAAAGTAATTAAATTCCCCACAGTGCAGGTGGAGACAACAAACAAAATTACAATAAGGAAACCCATTAAGTTATATCAAATTTTTAAAAACTTTAAGAAAGCAAGATGATTTTTTATGTGCCATATGAAAGATCTTAAAATACATAATGATATTCATCAGATCTGTTCAGAATAGACAAGAATATGGCCAAATACAAGATCTTATTTTCCACTCCAGATCTGAGCTTTTCCTTTGCATTAATTGTCCTCATGCTACGAATGTAACATAGGATGTTTGAGGTCAAACTGCATGACCCCACACATTAAAATAAGCATTTAACCAGTAAGGAAATGGAATTAATGGAGGCATACAGCATAAAGATGACACTTCAAAGGACTTGGAATAAATCAACAGGACTTCAAGAGACGAAGCCAGAGAGACACAGGTCAGCTCTTCTGAATCCCAAAGCAATGTACCGTGGCACTTTGGCACTGATGAAATGTTATCACTGTTCTACCTTTGGAAAACAGAATTTAAAAGTAGTTATGTAACTGAATATAGCTTTATATTTACTTTCTATTTTATCCAGCTCAACAAACTTCATAGAAGTAGAGGAAAATTAATTTCTGTTAAATGTCTTTGAATTTGATTCTCTACAACACTATAGGAAAAGGGGAAAACAAAACCACCCAAAACAGTATTAATCATATTTGCTGTTCTATTTGCAAGAGCTTGCTTATATAACAATGTAGGAGACTTACCAACTTTAAAAAAATAGATAATTAGTTTTTCATGTACACTGTGGTTTAGCACTATCCCTTACCACAGCTTTCTCCACCACCCTAAAACACTGTAAATGGCAGCAAAAGAAAACTGAACCTTGACAGCCTCAATCCATCTAGGAGATATTTACACGACTTTCTTGCCCAAACCTATTCTGCCCCTCTCAGAGGCAGCACTGTGCTCACATGGTCTGTGATTTAAGCTATGAGTAGTCCAATGTGATGGCCCATTGCTGACATCATGGCAAAGTACAAGGACTTGATGAAGAAACAGAATTTGTGGAAATAAGGCTTCAACATGTGGGTTTAGACTTATAAAAATGTCCTGTGGTATTCAGATGTGTTTAATTCCAGATGGACTCACTGAACTAAAATGGAAGGTACTTGGACACAAACATAATCAAAAAACCTCATTAATCACAGCTGAAACACAACAGTATAGTCCAGAGACTTTGATTTGCTATTAAAAAAAAACATGTAGAAGAGGAGAAAATTTATATATTCATCTATATTATGTACATTAGATAGACATAATTTTGCATATTATATATACACACATAGAGGCACTAATACTGTCAAGACATCATATAATGCAAAGCATTTTGTCACTGCTAAAATGCTCAATACCACAGAACATACCGTGAACTTTCCCCGAAACATACTGGAATTAACTCATTTCCAAAATAGGAACAGATCTGCAATCCTGAGTTCAAGAAAATATGTATGAGTTTCAAGCCCATACACACTGTAGTTCTACTTTGATCTTTGTCCTGGGTGCTTGTTAAGGGAAGATTTTAATATGTGAAACATAACACTCCTTTGAGACAGCACTTATTGCTCTTTTGTGAACTGACTTTGTCAAGATGAGGCACAACATCCATAATGCATTCTGAAAATTTTCTTAGCAGCAGCTACACAATTATCACTGCCTTCTTTTGGCATCCAGTTAATGAGACAGTAACTGCATTATCATTCAGATACACTGCAATTTTAATTTTTTTAAAATTCATTTCTATTTATATGTCCTTTGGTGAATACATTTTTTTAAAAAAGGAATAGAGTTACTTAGAAAAAAAAAAGAAACATAAATTTTTTCCTCCTGGTCCAGGAAGGATTCTTTGCTTCTAAGTACAGCTTTTCATTTCCCACATCCCTAGTAATATGGGTATAGAAGCATATTTTTTTTGTTCATATTCAGCTTCACAACTCTTAAATCAGAATTGTTAAAAAAATAATAATAATCCAATAAGCAACAGCCCTGCAGAAAGAAACCTAGCTGCTCAGGTTTTAGCATAATACGGCATAATCAGAACCACTATTTTCTCCTTTAGAATTATTTTTAGTACAAGCCGACCTCAACATTTTAGCTTCTGACATGAAAAGCGAACATATTTATTTCTCTTACTTCACCCTAATTAATGCATAACAGTTCTTCTGAACCTCCTTCACAAACTACAGAATCATGTGCATTTTGTTAAGCAAAATGTTCTAAGTCTTCGCCTCAAGATTGCATGGGTCAGGTCACAGATTTTTCATTTCCTTCACTTGTAACATTTCAGCTAATTTGTGCTTGCCTTGAGCATCAGGCTAGTCATTTTTTTCTTCTTTATTCGGGGTCATCAAAATTTACAATGACCTACTTCCTTACTAAACAAGCATGTTATGAAGTATTAATGGATTTTCTGTCTAATAGACTGTGCTTTCATACTGTGTAAGAGAAAACTTTCAGATCACAGAAAAGCAGTAAGAAAGATCAAAGGTATGGAATGGCTTCTAAACAAGCAAAGATAAACAATTTTCAATTCTGCAGCCTGGGAAAGAAATTATAGAGGAGGTGTGACAGAGGTTTATAAGATCATAAATGATCTGGAAAGGGTGAACTGAGCTCTGAACTGTTCGGTCTTTCCCAATGTAAGAATTTGGGGGATGCAAACAGATGACAGGTTTGAAACAAGGAAAGATGGTTCTTCTTACAACACAGGTAAGTTGATGAACTGTCTGTCACAGGAAGCTGTTAAGCAGGATGAACTATACTGAAGGTCTAAAAAAACCCCACATAAATTAATTTTTTTAAAAGGCCCAGCTAGGTCAGAAAAAGAAGCAAAAAACAGGTTTGTAAGAACAAATAAGTAAAAAGTAAGTAGAAATGGATTTTAAACCAAGGTGTGAGGGAATTAGAACGAAGACATAAATCTTGGGAAAAAAACTTCCAGCAATTTACAAGGAGAAATTTAAATTTGGAAAGCTAAAATAAGATGGCAGACTTTACAGAATCACTGAAGGGATTGGAAGGGACCACAATGGATCATCTGGCCCAAACTCTCTGTTTAAGCAGGGTCATCCTAGATTACATGGCACAGGATTGTGTCCAAATGGCTCTTGAATATCTCCAGACTTCTGACTTTTGCTAATTTATAGTCAATTCTAACCAAAAGGTGCCACGTTCAGAGCTATCAACATGATGGCAAACAGTCCTAGTTTTCAGGAAGGTTTATTTTTCTTTCCATAGTGCAAAAGAAGCTAATTTAACTGCACACACCTCAACTGCAAAAGAGCATTGCAGACACAGAGGAGCATCACCTTGAAGCAGTTAAGTCCAATTCTTGCCCTGTGTCTTAGCTCCTCAGTTCTCTGAGATACCTCATTACCCTTCATATCAAATCATCCAAATTGAGAAGGAGAATCTCAGCACCACTACCTTCCTTGTGCGGTTTCCACAAACTAAATAACAGCTAATATAAACTTATAAGAACATAAGGAACTGTGGCAGATATTCCAGGGACGGAAAGAGCATTCATTACTGTAAATCCCTTTTCACAAGCTATATTCAATCTTCCTCAAAAAATTATAACAACCTTTCTGTCTTGACTCTAACACTCTGGGCTCACCTCTGCTCTGTATCCTTATATTTCTTTCAGTCACCTTGAAGAGGAAAAAAAATGTGCTCCACTACCTGAATGCTCAATGTCTCTAGGGATAGCACTGTCTGCTTAGGCAGTTTGCATCAGAAAATCTTTCCCTTCTCTCCACACCCCCAGAGCAACTGCCTGCAGCAATCCTTCACTGCCAGGTATCATATCAGTTCAGCAATTATGGAGCAGTATTTTCACACTTATTCTTCTTTAACTCTGATACTATTGTGGTTGCCTGGAACCCTGGCACTGATCAGCAAATGTATAGTGAAAAATCAACTTGTCATGCAGTAACACACAGGCCTGCAACTCCCAGAAGGAGATATGAATGTTTAATGTTTTCTCAGGATGACCACAGCTTATGGATTCAGATATATGTTTATCACATCCTGAGTGTGAATATGAAGGAAAGGGATGCCCAGAGGAGAAACTGTCCCTATGTTATTCACTGTAAAAATATTAAAGTAAATCTTCATCAAGTTCACCAAAAAAAACACTTTCTAGACAAAAGTCATAATGCTGTTTATAAACATAGGGAATTCTATTTGAAAATATGTGGCTCTGGTTTATGTTGGAGGTTGCTAACTCTGGTAGCCTCACAGAGGCAAAGATGCTGCAACACCACATCCCCACATTCAGCCAGTTGTGAGGCATATGTACATACAATGGATTTATACACATACCAATAGCCAACCACACAGACCAACACAGACTGAAAAAAGATGAGGTCAATGCAGTACCTGGGCAAACACAAGCTGCACCAACATCCTCGTCCTGCTCTCCTCTCTGGCTGACCAGGATGAAAGGAAATTAGTATAGAATATGTACATTGATACATTATATATCCCTTCAGGAACTGGCCACAGATACCCAAACTGTTCAATAGCCAGCCTCTGGATCATCATCCACCTGCACAAAAAGGTCTGTCTCTGGTCTGGCGTGGACTCCCTGCTTCCTCCAGTACTCAAATCACACAGCCTCTAACCTCTCCAGTATCCAAGCCAGGCTCATGGCCTCATCTCCCACTCACCACCAGTGTGGTCTGACCAGTGATCACACCTGCTGAGATACACACCCACAAAATACAAGCGCAGCTGCCCCAGCCCTCTGACCCACAGCCCCCTAAGTGCCAGATAGTACTCAGACCTCTCCATTCTCTCCAGCTGCTGCACTGCAACACCTGGGACCCTGTGACAACACAAGGTTTCCATTCTATGGTCTCCCCACACACAGGCACATGCACACTGAATGTTAGGTGTTCAGAATGGAGGTTGAGAAGACAGGATAAGCAGCATGGGTCAGGGACCGGGCATGGCCAGATAACAGCACTGACCACCACATCTACTTTTATTGCCTCGTTCATCTATTCTCCCATATTTGTTCCTCCTCCAAACCACTGTGATCCCTTCTTTTCCCCACTTTGGTTCCTCCCCTAAACATGCCATCCTAAGTCAGTTGAGTGTCCAATTTGCTCTGATTAGGTTATTGAGGCTCCTCTGTTGCTGTTTCTCTGCTCCTTCATATTTTTAAAGATTAGCTTTTAATTAACATTGACGTAAGAGCTGATTCAATCTAAGAGTCAGCAGAGTTTAGAAAGCACAGACAATGGATATCACCCAAACACTGAGACAAGAAAAATGTCCAAAATATCCAAATCCAGTGTGTAGAGACACATTTTTTCCAGACAGGACCAGCTGGTTGCAGCTGCAATAATTATCCCAGTAGTAATATGAGAAGGATTGGAGTCACTGCTGAGGCTGCTCCAGTAGGACTACAATGGCTCTCCAGCACACCTTCTGCTGCCTGTGGTCTCCTCTTCTCAGAGGAGGAAAAGGGGCAGAAATTTGCCACTCAAGACCCTTCCATATCAGTCTCTCATTCAAGACCTGCACCAGGTGATTCAAATGCAGAGCTGAGTTTAACACTGACTCTGCTGAGAAAAAGAGGGTTGCAAAGTGGGATCTTTATTTGTACTCTGTTCTAACCTTGCAGGAGATTAAAGGTTACTGACAAAGCCCAGGACTGATGGCACAGGTAGGTCCAGGGGGGATACAGGACGTGTTTAAAAAGGTTACTGCTTGATCCCCCACTGTCCCAGGCAGGCCAGCTCTGCTTGTGTGCAGCCCTGGGATTTGACTCAAGAATATTTTTAGCAAATGCAGCTCAACAGAAGCTGAAATAATATTTCAGAGAACATCACTAGATAATTATTTCAGGGAGTATGCGTGCACCATTTGCGAGAGATTCTGATGTGAAGCAGTCAATACTAATAAGAGTAGAATGGGAATCCTCTCTGTGTTCAGAGACCATTGGTGCAAGTATCAATAAACTGAACTGAGGTGAGAAAGTCCCAAATACCCAAGGAAAATGTTTACTGTCAAAATGACTGGATAGCAGAAAACAAAAAAAAGTGTCATTGCTGATGACTGAACAGCAAATAAAGCAAAATCTCAGAGCAAATAATAGAGAACATTACTAAAGGTGCCTCATTACCCACCTTTAAACTTGTCAGTTTTCTACTTCTATTTATTAGCATTTCTGCTTTTGTCCCCATTTTTACACAGATAATTTAATGCTTGTTCTCTGTCCCTGCCTTTTTGCTGTACTTTTTTTTTTTTATACATTGTGGCCATTTCTCCACTTTTAAGACTTTTGAATTGTTATCCTATGCTTATTTTATTAAAAAAGAATAGGGGGTAGAGGGAATGGGGGGCAAGAGAAGCCCTAAGGATCTAAACCAACCTGACTGCATTTGATGTTACGAAATAAATGAAAAATGATAAATGAATGGATCTAAATAGTCTATTAGGGCAAAAGAACTGGGGTTGGAATGCCACCACTTCACCGCTCTGCTGGGCTCTGAGGACATTGTCACTACAGCAACAGCCTCTCTGGGTGTCACACAGGGAGAACACCATCTCCTCTCTCTGCTCCTGCCCACTGGCCTGTGTGAGATGGCTGGAGCAGGAAGACCACCTGGGAGCACTGCTCCTTGTCACTATGGGCTGTTCTTTCCACAGGCCAAATTTTAATGACTCACGCCACAAGCACTGTGCATGTCTGTGTGTAGATGGAGGTCAGCGTCAGTCAGTGTTCAGACCATCAGCAATTCCCCAGCCAACTTCCATCAGAAGCTAAAACTCCATCTCATCACCTGCATACTAGAGGAAACAGGATAATTACACACCTCATATTTGCATTCAGAGTGTGAAAGTTCTCTCACACAAGTTGTTGCAAACCTCCTTGAATAAACCCAACAGTCTTACTAGAAGTACACATATGAGTAAATGCTCATCAGGACACAGTCTTTTCCTGTTTGAAAATAACTTGAGCAGGATCTCATCTCTGCATGTCTAGGGGCAAAGTGTAGCAAATAACACTAGTAAACAGGACAGACAAACCTGCTGTGGTTAACATGAACAAATATTACTGCGACAGAGAGGCTACTAAACCAGAACCACACAGAGTGAGAGAGTATTCAAGACAAAGAAGATTGTTTAAGTGGCCATTAGAAATCTTTTAAATGAACAAATTTCTTCACAGCAAAAATTGATTTATTTCTTTGGAGCAAAACTCAGTTTTAGTTTCTAAAACACAAAAGTGTGCCTGTGTTGAAGAACTCAGAATCTCATGCTTCAGAATTTGACCTACTCATTTGCATTCATTAATGTTGCAATAATTTTCCCCCAGCTTAAAACTGACCCAATTGAACTTTCAAGTCCTTCTTTGCATCCTCTTCTGCAGCAGTGCATAGTGACAACTGTTGGAACAACAGGCACTGAGACCTTGAATAGCTAGTATTTTGCATGCATCAAGAACAAAACATCTGCTGGAACCCTTTAGGGTGATTTTGCTCAGGTGTTTGTTTCCTGTCCTGCTGAGGCTTCAGTCAGTGACAGCCCATCAGCCTTAGTTCTGGGCACCCAGAAGCAGTTAAATCTTCTGCAGATCTCTGCTATTTCAACATTGGTAAGTCTTAGTTTTTTGTTAAAAGACTAAAGGGCTTAGGATTAACCGTGATATTTTATATCCAAAGACACAGAAGCTGGTCTAAGGTTCAGACAGAGAGAGATCTCTGCACAGCTCTGTGTTTCCAGAGCAGCATAAGTGCTTTCACACAGCCTGAACTCCCAATGCCTGTGGACCTGAGTTAGCCTGGGGGGCAGAGACAGCTTGCTTACTTCAGATCTGTGTTCTTGTGGCTTCTGAGCTTCTGAGCTGATAGAAGTGCCACACATCTGGGAGAAAATACATCCTCAAAGGAACAAAGAAAATAAAACTACAAATAGATGCATGAATATAACTTTATGTCTCATAAACCCCAGCCTCTGCTGTTTGCAGACTGCTGCAATCAAAGAAGATTGCAAAACTCATGCTGCCCCACTCAGAAACAGGTAAGAGCTAGCAGAGTCCAGGCAGGTGACCTTTGCAGCAAATATGCAGCACACAGTCTTTAGTATACTTAGAACCAGTTCTAAACTGATGGCAGATAAACATAATTTATTACATGGAACTAGAGGGAGGCACAGGAGAGACACAATTTCTTCTCAGGCCCACAGACAACAAATAATGATGCCACTCACTGGGTATGTAGGAACACATACACCTTGAGAGGGGAAAGAATATGCAGTGCAATTTCCAAAGGTGCAATCCCTGTGAAGACTTAGGAACTCATGGATGCACAGAATCATAGATTAATCAGGGCTGGAAGAGACCTACAAGATCATCCAGTCCAACTGTCCACCCAGCACTACCACTGTAACCCCTAATCCACTAAACATTATCACCCAGCACCAGATTCAGGTTTACTTCAAGGTTTGCAGACAATATCCTCCAGCTGTGTCTCTGCTGGTAAACCAAAGTGGAAGGCAGTTTTCAGTTCCATGATCATTGCTTCTGTATAGCTGTTACCTTGCTCACTAGCACCATTGTGACCTAGGCAAAGCAGTATTTTCCCAGAGCCTTGACATGTCTTAGAGGACAGAATATGTCAGGAGTGTCTTGGAAGAAGATACATGCCATGTCTGGTGAAGGGAAAAGGGGTGGGAGTTTAGGCAGGTAAACAAAAGCTGTGCTGTGCTACCAGCTCCAGGGCCAGAGAACAGTTCCCCTTTTACCAGCAGCATAGCTGTAGCTGCTAAGAAAAAAACCCCAAAACATGTGGCAGAAGTTTACCTCCTTTGCTCCTGACCTCCACATGCTTATTTGGGAGCACTAACTGATTCCATCACAGGACCTAGAAGATGGGCACTTAGAGGCTGCAGCTAAGGCAGTTCTGCAGCCAGTGTTTTACTGAAACATGTGCCAGAAATGTGCTGAGGGAAACAAGGGCTATCTAGGGACTTGCATGAGCACACACTGCCATGGGTGCACAGGAGCACAAATTTTGGAAGATCATTGGAAGAGGAATGACTTCTACTTGACCAGCACCTTAGCACTGGTGGGTGGCAGGGGCTTAGACAAAAAGTAGAAAGTTCTCATCCTATTGCAGGCATCTACAAAGAGATGGGGTCTTGAACCACTGCAAGGTGGATTCCAACTGACCCAACTTGTTCTTCTCTACACAACAACAGGTGTTTGTGCTCCTGATCCATATTTTATGCTGCACTAGAAGTGGCTGACAGGATGGGGAACTGTACTCACATATTGATAGTGAAAGATATTTTTCTTCTACAGAATTCTTACAAAGAACATGTTGAGCTAGACGGTAATTCTTTGAGTACATGAAATGACAAAGCATCATGCCTAGAGTGAGTATCATTCACAGAATTTAATGCTCCCACTGCAATAAGAAAAGAACTAATTCACAATAAATTTGACAAAAAATACCAATCTGTAAAAGTACTATGTAACTGAAAAGGCTGGCCAACATCTGTGAAAATGCAAGGAGATCAGCAAAACTCTCAGATGAAGTAACAGATTCTTTACCCAAGAAAAATATCTGGATGGACAGTATTACAAAATTCTGAATTAATGGGTTTAACCTTTTACTGGTAATTTATTTACATTAAAGTCATCTTTAGAAGGATCTGGAATACAACTCCCTTGCAAAAGGTATGCCATATAGGTGACAGTTCAGTTACTGCTCCAGCCTAGAAGTACTGGAATTTGAATACACCTGTTTTAATTTTTTAGAGTTTTGGAAGTATAGTAGCCTCAAGACGGAGCATGCTGACATAGACATTTTATATTTTCAAGGACACACTGAAGGACAAATTAATTTATGTTTTGAAAAACTAAAAATTGTTACAGAAATTGTCATCTTTAGAGTAGGAAATGTAATCTAAAGTAGTATGAAAGTGATAAACAAATATTTGCTGCTGATAAAACTGTTAACTTAAATGAAGTTAACAAAAATGTCAATCTAATCCTTTCAGTAAAGATTAAGAATCAATGCTAACTGGAGTTATTTGATAATTCATGGAGATATTTCCATGATTTTAAAAAAAGGAGGCACTTATTACTTATCTTCTGTACTTTGATGATTTCCTGCACATCTCACCAAGACTATTTTCTGTGCATTTCTTAGATGTTGATTTTGGGCTCCACGTAAATGGTGCTTTTGAAAACCTACATAGCCACCTGCACACATGATTTCATTTTACAATACAATTCCAGGACTTTGATGAATCTTCCATCACACTAAGTATTACAGGTCTTCCCTTTACAGCCTCAGGGACGTTTTGGAAGATATTCATATTTTCCATGTTTATGTTTAAATACTCTGAAATGCAATTACACGTTTTACCACATATCTATACTCTTGTAAGCAAGTGGCCTCTTTGTAAGCACATCCAAACTGCACAGATTGTCTTAAAGAATGAGCAAAACACAAACTACATCTATTGATTGTGAAAATTAGTTAAAAACCCACAGCAGATGGCATTTCAACATCTGCCTAGATAAAGCATAAAATCAAGAGTAAAAAAAAGGTGCAATAATAAAAAATATGCCTGCTACACTGTGCAATGGAGGACAGAGCCTTCCTCTCTCAAAGTGGCTCCCAGCTGCTGCACAATGTGCTGAGCCAGACTGCTGCTGGGGTGGGGAGAGCAAAGGGAAAAAGGCACAAGGTACAGGACAGTGGCAGCTGCTGCTACAAGGACTACAAGAAATAGAGCCTCTCTCCTTCCACGGCAGTCACTGCCCTCCACACCTGCAGCAGGAACAACAGCAATTCACCTTGTGAAACTGAGCAGTAGAGCAGGAGTTGTTTAAGCTGCATTACCTTCAATAACCCTTCCCCATCTCCTTCAAAAAAAAAAGGTATTCAAGGAAAAAGGATAAATTCAGCCCCCAGTAACAGCTTTTTGACATTCAGACTGAATGAAGTTCCTATGTGCTTTAAACTTTCACTGTGCAGCTTTACAGCCTAAGGGGTTGTACAGCACTGGATGTACTTAAAGACATGGGCTTTTTTCCCAGACTTTTTTAATAAACATGATTTTTTCTTGCACTGTGTGATAACAGCATAAACTAATTTCTACTCTATTTCTGAGCCCTAGAGCTGTAAATTTTCTTCTTTTTAAGCCAATGAATACTGGTGCTTTTTATTTGTTATTTTTCTGCTCTGCCACTCTATTACATAAAACAGGTTTTGTAAATATCATCACCTCTTAAAGTTACTAAGTTAACAGATGAGTTTCAATCAGTGTTCTAGACAAAAGGTATATATGCCTTTTGCATGATATGTTGCGTGTGAATTAGAACATCTAAATACATATTATAGATGAAAACCAAAGTTGTCCATCTTTGAAAATCCTGCTACACTTCTGATAATGAGTTTTTGGTGTAATTTATTTCAAGATGTGTAGTGATAAAAAAACTGGTTAATTACTTTTTTTTTTTAATAAAGCCAATTCCCTTTTTCAATTCACCATCGTTTAGTTTATTTTTTTTCCTGAATAGGCCATAGCCATTGATTTTTAATTTTGTAAGTTTATCAGCTTAGCTGATGGCAAGTGCAGAAGATCTTGTGGATTAACCCTTGGAATTTCCCAATTCAAACATTCCTGAAAATAAATTTTTCATTTAGCATTTTTTTTCTCCCATCACAGTAGAGTATTATTTTAAGAATTATCCAGGCTATGAGATCACACAAGCAAAGACTTTCATAAAAGTTGTTACAAATTATTTCCTTTTGGTGTATTCATTCCTGAACAGAGTCCAAAGCTAATATGTATGCACACATGCATTCTGCCTAGCTAGAATATTGTGCCTTTAAAAGTAACCCCTTTTACAGAGCTGCAAGAAGTCACCAAAAAAATCTTCTAAGGTAAAGAACACTACTTAAAAAAAATCTTTAAAAAGGGGTGTCAGTAGTGATCTAGCCGAGGTTTGGAAAACACTTAGCCGCAGCTCATGAAAAATGATTGCAAGAGCAACAATATTGCTTGCTGAGAAGGTGAAACTAAAAGACTAAAATAAAAAAATCATACTCCTCATATAAATCATAGGGGAAAGTAAAATAGAAGCTTATAGGATGTTTAATTATTTTGGTTACCTCTCTTTTTAACAGATTAAGAACAAAATTACCTCTAATGATAGTATCAAGCTGTTATGAGATCAGACTGGTTAGCTAGTTGATAATAGAGCAGGAAAAACACAAGTATTTGATTAGAATCTGTTCTGGTTTGGGGAAAAACAGGTTATGTGTTTATACCAAGAGATGGCAGTTAAATACTTTCCATTCCTGGAATAACTGAAAGAGATGTTAAAGTTGTGAAAGTCTTCTGAGCCAAATGCCTTTACATCAGCATTAGAGCCATGTTCTCTTAGAGCAGTCCTGGAGCAGACAGAACATCCTCTGCTTAGCAGTAGGATTCTCACCTGGAAAGAAGGGGCAATGTCACAGATTCCAGACCGTGCACCTTGTAAAGGTTAGGATTAAATTTTTCAACAGAAAAAAGCCCCAAAACATACATACACAGTTATCTTTTTTTTTCATAAACCAAAGCTGGAACACAGGACCCTTTTTCCCCCTTCCTGTCAGAGATCCCACAGCTGTGCATTAAATTCCCCACAGGAGAGTACAGGGAGGCTGAGGTGGGTGTCTCACTGTAGGGGCTGTGTCTGTGCTGGGCACAGCAGCACACTGACCCCTTTGTAGACCTGGCAGACCCTGCTAGCATTTGGCACAGCTGCAGCTGCTCCTGGCACGCTCCTCCTCCAAGGCATATGCCCACTCTGCAAGAAAGATGTTGATGAAGCACGAGTGAGGACTCAAAGAACAACTGTGAAAGTGATGAAAGGCTTAGCTCGTGCAAAAGCAGGCAACTCGTTCATTTTACTGACAAAAAGGTTATGAGGCAAATTCATGATAGTCGAGAAGCACTCTCAATGGGAGGAACAGAAATTGGATCCTGTTGGGTCTGTCAGCCTACCGGCCAAAAAAATGAGATCCAGAAGCTGGATGACAAGGCTAGACAAATTCCTACCACGAAAGATGAACAGAATTCTAACACTGATGCTCAACAGCCATGGAAAAAATATGAAAGCTTGTGGAAGCACATCTCCACTATTCCTTTTAAACCAAGGTGGATTCCCTCTCCCCAGAAGACATGTGAGTCAAACAGAGACTACTTCATGTAACCAGCAGAGAGTCTGTTGAAGGATTCTTTATCTCAGCAGGAGGCTTTCATCTCAGTATCTCTAATTGCAACAGACCCTGGATCAAGAGCACCCTAAGCTTTGTGGCTTTAGGGAAGCCACTTTTTCGATGTAAAATCTTGCAGAGGATTACAAAGGAACGGCAAAGCCGGTCAGGTTCTGCCAAATTTCAAAATGAGAGGATGCTTCAGAACATTTATTTTTCTCTACTCATAGACTGAAAGTATGATTAACTTTTAAAATATTATGGGATGCCAATCAGTCACTGAAAGATGCTGAAAAATTGAAGGAGGTCCAGCAAAGGCCTATCAAACACATAATATGGGGAGAACCTGACATAAGAAGAATGACTGAAAAAATGTTTGTTCAGCCAAGAGAAAGCTCAGAGAAGATACAATGGAAGTCTCAAAACATAGGAAGTAATTATAAAGGTGCTGCAGGTATTCTCTACAGAAGGGCCTTGCTACATATACAAGACACATATACTATAATATCCTATATCAACTTAAGGCATATCACTGACAAATGTTATTTCTCTTTTTAGTGCAATCAGTACCTCTAGTCTAAGCCCTTATTTGTGGTCTTGATTTTCAAAAGCAAAGAGCACAAAGCAAACACTTTTTGCTTACACTCTGAAGAATAAACAATAATAATCTAAAAAGGTACAGAGGGCAAATGAAATGGAATCAGGGAGCATTATTTAGTCTTCCCCAAAATTCACAAGAATGCAGAGCACTCAGTACTTCCAGTAAATGCCAAGCTATTTGAAACACTTAACACATTTTAAAAAGAGAGAATAGAAAACTAGTAACAACACAGAAACTAAACATTTTTAACAAATTTACAAACTATGGAGAGACTGCCACTCTTTCTGAATGAAACAGGAAATTACAGAAAATGAAAGACAATAATTTTGCCTCACAGACTGTGATTTATTTCTTTTGATTCTGTAGATGCGAAGTGTCTAAAAATACAACATCTTCTGTAAGTATTGTTTTAAATATACCAAATGTTAATGGTCTAGAAAGATAGGTAAGAAAAGTAAATAACTTTTGCAAACAGCAACTTTAACTCAAAACAATTTTAGAGGAGTGGCAAACATTAATAATGCTTTAGCAGTGTATTGATGCTCAGAATAAAAGCCATAGATTAACAAAAAACTGAAGAGTAAAGTTCTCCCTGATTTTTTCCACTACAAATATCAATAACTGTATTAGTGAATTATTTAAATATTACCTGCAGATGACCACAGTTCTTGCTTAACATACAGCACAACTTCGCAACCTCCACAAAAAAACACTCAACTAATCCAAATCAGCAAGAGAAAAGCAAAACTACCTTGCTCATAATTTAAAATTTCTACCGAGAATTACATCTTAGAACGTATTTTGTTTACCAGACTTCAGTTTCAATATTCCATAGAACACATTTCTGCAGCCATAACTGGAAATAAAATGCATTTTCCTGAACAACAAGTTACAAGGCAGGACACTTGTAAAATCACTTTGAGGCAGAGTGTTTTTCAACGTAAGCTGTAAGTATCTTAAAAGGTAAGCAGAAACTATTATTTGCTTTGTTCTTAACAGTATTCGCAACAAATAGTACGATGTCTGTCTTTCTAGTTCTATTAGTATGTTTATAAAAATGTGTTTATTTTAAAGCTTCAGTATCATTTTGATACAAAACTTAAAATAATTCTGTTTCCTTATGTCCTAGGGTGACTATGATACCTGTATCCCCAATTGTCTGTTCTGTGTTCTGTACCTTTAAGACTGGTTCTGAGAGTGAGCAGGGGAAGAAGAAGCGCGCAGTTTGTTTTGAAAAACAGTGTCCACTCCTCAGGATTTTTTTCTCTCGTCCTTGGGACTGTGTGTGTTCGTTGGATGCACAGACAGCAGCCGGGGAGAGAGGGTTTTTTTTCCTTTTGTTAGTCTAGCTAGCTGAGGCAAAGAAGCTTTCCTGGACTGTTTTTCCTTTTTTTCTTGGGACTGTTTAAATCTGCTCTGGACTGAAAAAGACCCAGAGGAGCACCGGGATCTTGCGTCCGTGGCCCACCAGGCCTGGACTCGGCATTTTCCAGCACCGAAGGGACTGGGACTGATTAAGAAACTGAGGGAGCCGAGCTAACTCCTGGCACGGACTCTCAGTTTTGCCATCTCTCTTCCAAGCAGCGAGAGGTTATATTGTTTCATATTATTATTGTTATTATTCATTCTTTATGCTTGTGGGGCATTTTGTTTGTTAAATAAATAGCTTTTTCCACTTTCCTCTGAGGAAGTTCTTTTCTTGACTGGGTGGGGGGGGGGGGGGGGGGGGCTGTTAGGGTTTGCTCTCCAGAGGAACCCCATTCGGAAGTTTCCTCCCAAATTTGCCCTAAACCAGGACACCTTAACATGGCATAACTATACTAAAAAACAAAACCCATCTTATTGTTTTTCAGAATGAAATCTTATGTTTTCTTTAAAAAATACAGATTTCTATCAATGTCAGCTGGGAACGTCACAGTACTACAGCTAAAATATTAAAAAAAAATCACCATTTAAAAGATCTTCTGTAAAAAAGTAAGGAAAAATAACTCCTAATATTTTGATTTTTACACATTATTAATCTGCAGTATGTCATGTGGTAGATTATCAAAGTTGAGTTACAATCCAAGACACAACTGCAAACACAGATGGGTTCCCAAAATGTCATGGAGTCTGGAGCCAGACAGTCTCATTCAATCATTGGGAACAGTCAGAGTGAGGCTGTAAAATTCCTATAAATGGCTGAGAATTACAGAAGGAGGACAAGACCTACAGCAGGTCTTGTAGAGGGCAGTGTCTTCACAGCAGAACTTTAACCCAGCTGACTTGAGTGCATTCAAAGGAACAATGTCAAAGATAACATCTTGCTAAAATGACATTTTGGGAAAAATCCTCGGTCTTGGAAGCAAGGCCTTAATGAGGTGAGGAGATGAACAACATACTTTACAAACCAGAGGGGTAGTGCACCTACCACAGTACAGCTGAATCACTTATTTTTTTCAAGCAATGTAAGTTTTCACATTGGTAAGTGCTACATGGCCGCGATTCCACCACTTTCATGTGTAATTCAGGAAGACACAACATTACTGACACCACCATCACTAGAAAGTGAATTACCTGTGAACTAGCAATTCAGGAATCAAGACAGAAACAAGTTTATACTCCCAAGCACCCACTAAGGCCCTACTGGCTCATTTACCAGGCTATTTGATGCACAGTCAATCATTACCTCCACAAAGCACCTACCTGCCAAACCAGGTGCTCCTTTACAACAGCTGTACCCGACAGACAGACGCTCAGCACAATTGTGTGCGATGCAGAGGTCAGGACACTGGCAACTATAGCATCCCTCATGTTGAAGGGCAGCATGGTGTACACCACAAAAATGATGAACAAGAAAAATGACACCTGTGCAAGACACCAAGACAAAAAAGAAGCACGTCAAACTCACTTTGGAATAAGATTAAAAAAACAGCATTTAATTTTGAACCGTCTTCAGCATAAAGTTACACCCCAGTTTTTCACAGGAAAGCCATTGCTAACCACTGAAGAAAATTGATTTAGGAAGAATTAATTTTTAAGAGTGTTGGAAAATTTACATTATATTCGACTTAAGAAGCGTGGTTTCAAGACACTAAACCATGGTTTCAGACCTACAGAATACTCCAAACTTTTCAAATTTATACTTTCTTTTTATTATTATTATTATTAATGTTCTGTTCACAAGGAAAGAGTTATCCCAAGACTGGTCAATTCTGACTGTGACCTGCATTACAAAACAATCTGCCAAATTCCTCACAAAGCCTTGATTTCAATACAGAGAGGTTTTGTATATCCTGATGAACCAAAAATTCACAATGTAATATACATGACAATATGCAAAGAAAAACAAACTGCTCAAGTTCAGCCAAGAAATTTGATTTAACAAGATTGTATTTCACATGTATCTACATGACCTATGTCAAATTCCATAAAATCACTACATTTTAAGGTAATACATTTATTTAGTCATGAAAAACAGCTTCAGAAAATCACAGTCCATATGCAGAATCTCCTGTCAGCTTCTTTTAAAGGGTACTAGTGTCCAAACTAACTTTATGGAACAAATGCACAGCCCAACTCACAACAGCAAAAGGGATTCCTTTGCTACACATAGAAAATATATATTTGATGGTATGTTTATGTTTCAAATCCCACCACACATTTGAGAAAATGTAACTACATTTGGAACACAAGTTTTGTACACATAAGTAAGTAGGCGATCCTGAAAATGTGCCAGCTTGTATATAACTGTATCTCCACGTAAGGCTTTCCATCAGTTTGAGTTGACTTGCAAGCCTATTCACCACCCAGTACAGACAGAACACAGAAAGCTCCCAGGCAGGTATGAGCAAGAGTAATTTGCTGCTTACTTCCCTTAGTGTCAACCTGTATTCTTCCCATCTGCATGTGACAACTGCATGGCCAAAACTGAAGCCTAAGGTATGTGCACCTGTAGGACAGTGGAGGCATTCTTTTCCATCATGGGGACAGAACTGGATGGAAAAGGATGCCCACTTCTGTTATCCCTTTGTCTTTCTTCAATCCCTGCATTAAGATCAATCCAGCTCCTTCCTGATCTCTTATACCCGTTTCAAAGCTGCCAGCTCTCCCATATACTCAAGAGCCAAATAGTTCAAAGGCATGAAATGAAAGAACTACAAAGGAAATGAGGGAAAATAAGAAAACACAGCAAGAAAAAGCTTTTGCTTTGCCTCTCTATTCTTCCAGTCTACCAACAGATATCACAAGAAAACAAAAGTGTTTGATACCTGGTTGGTTTCAGTCCTCTCTAAAATTTTCACAGTGATCAGATGGTAGCAAAACCAACGGCAAAGAAAAGGGTGTACAAACTTGGTCTAGTAAGAGGAGGGTTATGCCAGTATGATGTTTTAAAACTGTCCAGGCTGAGGAAAAATCAACTGTGATACTGACAGAACCAACCAGGAGTCTTAAAACTTGGGAAAGATGTAGAAAGCCCTGGCAAGCTAGAAAAGAGAAACAGAGCATGTGCCTTTGAAAGGCTGGGGAGAGGGGTAAAACTCATCAGCTTCACTTTAATTCCTATAGCAGTAACAGACAATAGCAATGCATATAAAGCAATTCATAATCAAGGGCCCCAAAAGTTAAGAAAAACATAGGTAACAGCCAATGGGATTTTGCTGAGAACAAATCATGCTAAAGCAATCTTCTGTCAAGAAAACAGGCATCAATATAGAGGAAAACCCAAATAATGAGTTAGGCAGCAACAAGGGATGTGAAAGGTCCTCTTATGTAGAAGTAAGATGAACAGATGCCAAAGGCAAAATATCCTACCAGCATGTAAGACCAGCTGCCTAAAATATGTTTCCAGCTAAAGGCCAGGCTAAGCAACTGGGTCTGGTGGAAGGCTGCCCTTCCCATGGCAGATAGGTTGGAAGTAGATGACCTTTAAGTTTCCACCAACCCAAACCATTCTGTGATTTTGTTATTAAAAAATAGTTTGAAGAAGAATCCTAGATCCATGCCCTGGAAAAAGGATTTCAAACATCTCCATTCTCAGTGATTTTTCATGTAAACAAGGTTTTATTGTTTCTAAGTTTAGCTTTCTCATTGCCTATGTGGTATTCACATATATGTAAAAATTTTATTTTTAGGAAATAAAAAATTATTCTTCTTTAACCAGTTTGTCTCAAAAAAATATAACTTGCATATTTTTGATATCTGACTTTATAGCTAAACTAAAGGATCCACTCCATTTGTGCAGTGCATGCTAAGTACTTTTCCAAACTTCTAAGTGCATGTAGGACAAAATATGATGCTGTTCCTTTTCAACTTTGACATAAAACAGGCTGCTAAGCATGTGAGCGAGATTTTGACATTTTGCAGTGCTTCTAGGGATATCAGCTGTATCAGCTCCAAATTCCTTGTATATCTGTAAACAACCATTTTTTATAAGTTACCTCACTGCTTTCTAGGTCAAAATAAATGGATAATTTCAACATTCAACAACTACAGAGAACACTTTTAGGAGGTTAAATCTCTCTTGATATTACAAATTCAAATAGGCTGGGTTGCAGAGGAACTGTGTTAAAGAACACTTCATTTAAAAAAAATCAATTCTTACATTTGCATATATTTTCAGTCTTGAAATTTGGCATAATGCTGTTGCAAAGCAGAACATCTATCAGTCATGCTAAGACAGAAACTCTCCTCCAAAATACATGTAGGAAATCGCACCTGTCAACAGCTCTTTAATTCCTGGCCACACTGCTTTTCTCCTATTTCTAGTAGTAGTCTAATGATCTAAGAGAGCACCTTTTATCACAGAGGTTGCTTTTTTATTCATGATGGCTCAAAACTATTTTCCACGTGTTGCATACAAGCTGAAATAAGACACTTCTAGCTTTCATCCTGATAGACATAGTATGTAAGACTTGGGACTTTTCCACGTATTTCAAAATGGCAGTTACGCACAAAGGCTTTTGAGCAGGTAGAAAGAAGAACAGGCTTCTTGGCCTAAGTCACAGTCTGAAGAATGGACAGTGGCTCTTGCCATTGATCTTTTTCATGAATGGTCCTTTCCATTCTCATTTTGTAAGAACTGGCTGACAGGATATTGCTGACACTGACCTTCAAAAGCAGTGATGCCAAGCTCTGAAAGATCCCACTATCTCACTGCAAGACTTGCTAATGCTAATGATCACAGCAAGCCTGCAATTGGCATGTGTTCCGGTCAGTAAACACAGCATTAATTTACAGTGCACTACTTTTGACACTATTAAAAGTAGCCTGTTCCACCAAACTGTGCCATAACCACAAGGCCTGTCACTGTTATGTTGGAAGCAGTCTTTTGTGTGGGTCATCACTATGACTGCCTAGTTGAAACATGCTTTTGTCCTGATCTGAACTTACATAGCTTTAGGAATTTGATTCTCTGACACCCTATCCATGAGTTTATGTTATCCATACCTTGGAGACGGAAAGGGTTGGACATTGATGGTGCGCATGTAGCATTCCCTTTGGTTAACACTGGTGTAACATCTTACACAGAAGTATGTGGCTTTCCTGCTTTGATTGAGAGGTATCCAGGACTCTGGCCCACACTCTTGACTGTCAGAGCTTAGCTAACTCTGAGTGGGTTTGCTGCTCTCTGTATTTCTTCCCCCATACCTCAGCAGGGCCACATTGTCATCCAATATGTAAGCAGTTCTTTTCCACAGTGATTCAAAGGATGGTGCACTGCTGTAGTGTAGCTGCCTGGATGGGTACACAACAGCTGATTTTTCTCCAGACTTTGTGCAGCTGCTTTCAGAAGGGCAGCCAAAGTTCACATACAGATTGCTGCAGTGATGCCACTGGAGAGAGCTGGACACCAAATGGTAAAATGACACCATGGTGTGGGATATGATGATCATGAACCCTTACAAAAACTCATTCTTGTCACAGAACACAACATAAAACTATGAGTAAACATCTTCATCATGCAAAATGGAAAGATTCAGGCTGCACAAGATAGACAAGTAGATCCTTCTTTAAATTAAACCCATTCTGAGCATTTTTCATGTTGACAGTTTTGTCCCAGAACCTCTAGATACACATTGGTGTCTTGGGTCACAATGCAAGATGTAACCAAAACTATGTATTCTATTACCATCTGTTGGAACTGGCTGGGGAGATGTTTTTCTCTTCTATGGCCCATTCCTTGCGACTCCAGGGGGGAGGATGACTGTGCTTTCTGTTAATGGCCCAGCTGTTAAAACTGGGTGGGGCAGTATTCCTTATCTCTTCTACAACCCATCCTCCCTCCAGAAGGAGGGATATCTTCTGTTAATGGGCCATTGAGGCTCACTGCATGACTGATAACATTACATCATCCTATTATGAGATGCTCCACCCAGAGGGAGGAGCCAAGCATTCCCACCTGGACAAAACCTGAGACTTAGAACACCAGGACAGCCTGTTTCCACTGGATTCCCAGAGGAAGACCAGACCAATTTCACCACCACTGGACCTTCAGAGGAAAACTCACCCTCCTACAGGATCATCTCTGCTCCAACAGAACCACATCTGTCACTCCAGGAGGACTTAACTTGCCTGCTCCCAGCACCCTGACCACCAGGGTGTCAGGCTGTATTCTCACTCTGTCACTGTTTTCTTTTTTTGTACTACTACATCCTTGCTATTGGAAATGTCACTAGTTTGGACTGTGATGGCAGAACTGCAATGGACCCAAGCCATGAATCCATGCTGGTTTCTGTGGACACAACCTGTTCTGAGACACTTTGTCTCCCTTGCGTCACCAGTTTCTACTCCTCAGTGGGGTTGCCTTAACTATAAAGAGTACACAGAGTAGAAATTTTAACATATTTTACACATGAAAATTGTCTTTCCTAGCACACAGGGTATCACCGCGGATGTTACTTTGGCACTGAGAACAACTGCAAAAAAGATACTAATCATTCATTTTATACAAATTATGTTCCAACAATGACTCACAATTTCCCACCTAGACAGCCTTTTTAAACACTGTGTCAAGATGGTTAATCAAAACAGGTTTGGCATGTGTAAAATTCGCTCAAGCTAATGTTACTCTGACCAGATTTCCCCTTGAGGAGCATAATACCTTGGCACTGAAGCTCGCCTGCAAATCTAAATGTACATTTCAGTATGAATTAGGGAAAAGCACTTCTTAGGACACAGCCAGCAGTAGTGAGGCTACAGCTAATAATATATCTGTAGTTCTTTGGGACAACTGCAACTGTGCTGGCTTTTCACTTTATAACCATAATTAAACTGTTAAGACTACAAAAACTCAAACTAAGTGGCCAGATCACTACAGGATCACTTTCAGAGGCTTTTCAAGATCAGCTTCTCCGTCACTGTGTAAAAGGAGCAAAAATCATCAGCTAATTGAAGAATTTTCCCTTGGAAAGACACTTAGATTCCAGCCACTGACTTCAAATGTTGTCTGTATACCTAATTGCATAGAAGACTCTCTAGCTTTTCTAAAGAAATAGCTAGGTTTCATAACATTTGGTACGAACTACTAATCTTAAAAAATAGTAACAAATACTATGTTCATAATTTAATACAATGTATGTTTTAAGGCATCAGAAGGGTATTTATACAAGCCATAAACTGTATATTAAAAACTTTGTGTTGGCAGCTTAAAGGTTGCAAATATGTAAAGCTCTTTGCCATTGTAATTTGGAAGTCCAGCCCCCAAATGTCTACCTAGGCAATGTTCAAAGAATAAACCAAGCTACCCACAGAAAACAAAAAAATCCAGAGTATAAAAATCAGCTTCTGTTCTGAGTCATCTGGAAAAAAGCTAAAATTATGAAAGCATCAGACAGGTGAAGGTGGAAGTGTTGTTCACCAAACCCTGAAACATCAGAAGAAAGGGCACTCAATGGAACTAGGTTGGTTGAAAAAAGGTGAAAAGGAAGCCACTATCCTTTACCTAGTTTTGAAGGATAGGGACTTTCTTGAACTTACACTATCAGGATCAAAAAGACGTTAAACTAAATCATGGACATTTTATCCATAAATGCACAATAAAAAAACAAGGAGGGGAAATGTACCCTGTGATGTCACTAACACACATATGGAGGCTGGGCAAGGTATGAAGGAAACTGACCACACAAAGTGATCAATTTGGCATGCTGCCTTTCAGTAGCAGCTTCTCTTGCAATTCTTGGAGACACATTACTGTGCTAGATGGACCATGACCTTACCCTGCAGGACATTCTTGTGTTCTGGTGCTAAGAGTCGAAAGTGCTTCAGAGGAAAAGAAAACGATAAAGCAGTTATGACACAGTACCCTCCCTGACTTTAAAATAAAGCAAGACAATTCAGAAAAAGAACTGAATGCCCTGTGAAACTATGAATAGAAAGGGTTGTAGAACTATTCCCTAGTTAGAAGAGAACTGGGAGAGGAAAGTCGAACCCTGAGCAACAACAGGATAAAACATACAAGCTGAATATTAATTCATATAAAACCAATGTTTCCCAAGTGCCTGGTATGCCATAAACACTCCACAAAATCATGTCCACAATAAATTTTTACTTCACTGTTTTTACCAAATATAAAGTTTTATTTTCCAATAATTGTCATAGAAGTAGTAAACAACTCTGTAAATTATGCCTTGTTCTTGATCATAGAGAATTCTCAAAGTACAAATCCCTTTCTTTTGTGCACAGGTCTAGTTTAAATGTCATCAAGAAACAGTCATTACAGCCTCTGCCAAAAGATTAACAACAACCATTAGCAAAATGGGACAGAATAAAAGCAAGTTGATTGCACTAAAATGGATATTTTAAAACAATTTTACAATAAGAGACCGTCAAATGTCACATATTAATGTGACAGTAAGATGAAAGACTCCTGGAAAGGAATGAAAGTTCATATTTGAAATAATCAAGATATAATGCTGTCTACTGTGTGATTGCTTTCTGTGGCACAGAACCTTTTCTTTCACTGCATGAGATCAGTAAGAGAGACATGAGATTTTGAAGGAGTGACCCAAGGAACATCAGCAGTGACCCACCAATTCATAACAATTTTTGGTCCTTCCTGCTACAGAAAGAGGAGACTGAGATACCATCATCACTAGCAGATTTGAGATTATTCCTGAACACACTCACGAAAGAAAGAATTTCGTTTACCTCGTCACACCAGTTTTTACCATCACCCCCTCCCTCACTTAATTCTCATCTTTCTGCTGTATCTTTCCACCCTTGTTTCAGCCACATTATAGTCTAAGCAGTCAAGAACACAGATTTGTTCTGCTGCACCACTGTTAAATCCCTGTGAGCAGCAAGACAACTTCATTAAGCACCATACAGCCCAACAATGGCATCTGTGTGCAGTGATTTCACTCTTAACTGGACCAGATAACAATAAGCCATGTCTTTGGTTTTATTCAGTGATAAGTAAAAACCAGCAGAGATAGTGAATTCACTGTTCATCCTTGCTATCTTTCCCTCCTTTGTTGTACTGTGTTAAACACTAAGATCAGAAACCTTTTGCAGCAATAATTCCAGATCATCACAGCAAGCATTTTCCCTAAAAGGGACAGTAAATACATTAATAATTCATATTTTTGTTTAATCTAAGGACAGTGAAAAAGATATTACATCATGCTATTAATACTAAAGCCTTGTCTTTCTATGCCATCATAAAAGTAAAAGCAAATGTATTTACTTCTGGCTAAGACCATGCTGCATCCTATTCAGAAGTCTAAACTGCAATTAACACATTTTAGAAGTGGAAAGACCCAAATAATTTGACAGTATATGTACACAGACTCAAGTACAAAGCAGTGAACTCCAATTTCATATGGACTATTAAGGAGGTAATTTCACACACAGGCACCATACCTCAAATTTGAAGGGAGTTGAATAAGAACATACATAGAAAACATTTTCAAAATTTCTATGAAGAGACATACACAACTGTGAAAGTAACAAGACACATAAAAACCAAATCTGGTTAGAAAGGATGTGAAAAACCATGTTAAGATATGCATGCTCGCACATACACAGAAAATATGTGCAACGACAGCAATTAATTTAAATTAAAAAATCAAAAGAGCTAGTATGACAGAAGAAGAATATACCACATTTCAGGAGATCCAAGGAGTTTTTTCTACATGTTAGACATAAAAGAAGCCTAACAGTGAATTTTACCAACTATTATAAGAGAAAGTAAAGCTGTTAATTTCAACAAAAGAAAAGCAGAACAATCAAATTAAAATGCCTGTTCTCTATCAAGGGAAAAACTAAAGGACATGTTTACATCAGGTTAAACAATAATTGGGGCACAGTTTTATATTCCAAAATATTAGCTCACAAGTATAGACAGCAACAGATACTAATGCTGAGACATTTTGGAAGAGCAGGTCCAATAAAGCATGCTCCAGCATCTTATAAGAGTTCATGATTACTTATGCTTATTTTCCATACTTATTATACACCAGGTAAGCTCCAGAGAACTGAGATAAAATTAGATTGGCAAAAGGAAAAAGAAGGAAGTGAGAGCAGAAAATAAATGGTCAACTTTTACATTGAGAGGACTGATTCAGAGGACTCAAAAATTTATTCAATGCCTTCCTAAATTTTTAATAAAAAAGAGTGGAAGAGTGATGTGGCAATGATTGATGGGGTTTGAATATTGTTCAGAGTATTCAAAATCAGCAGAACATTGGAAAAGTTGCAGAAGGGATTCACACTGCTGTGACTTGGCCATAGCAGATGAAATCCAACATGATAAATGTGAAATAGGAATGAAGAAGAGAATTTTAACTGAATACTACCAAAAGTGGGTTTTACCTTAGTTATTACATCCTCTGAAAAAGATACAAGACTCACTGTGAATAGCTCTTTGAAAAAAATGAATGATAGCAGGGGCTGAAAGGGCAAAAAAAGGACAGCAATTATTAGGAAAAGAATAGAGAATCAAGCATCATGATGACATTGTATGAATTCATGATGTGCACATTTCTTGAATAGTTCATGCACTTCTCTCCCCCTATCTTAAAAAAAAATCAAAGGAAAAGGAAACCATGTTAGGTAACAGCCCCCCCTCAGCACTCTCTTCTCTAGGCTGAACAGCCCCAAGTCTCTCATCCTGTCTACAAATGAAAGATGTTCCAGTCTCTCAGTCATCTTTGTGGCTCTTCACTGCACTCACTCCCTTAAAACCTGTATTGCTTATGCACTTAGGAGTCCAGGACTGGACCCAGCACTTTAAATTTGATGTCACCTGTACCAAGTAGTGAAAATCAGCCATTAGGAAGTACATAGCTCTTCCTAATGGAGCCCAGGGCAGGATCACAGAACCATGCCCAGTACCACCCAAAAGCCTGAGGAAGTATAAGCCCTGACAGACCTGTGCCTCTGACATACTGACCCACAGGAACATTGCAGCCATCAGAGTAGCCTTAGTAACACATTGAGAAGCCCTGGAAATCTGAGTTCATTATTGTCAGAGAACCCACCAAGAGCCATGCTTGAAAACAAAAGAAGGAGCATACAGTTGGTAACACTGAGGAGCCACTTCCTGTACAGATCAGAAGCCCTCCCTTCCTTGAGATATTCAAGTGTCAGCAAAGGGCAACACTCCTTGGTGAGCTGACATTTGCTGTGGCAGGTGTCAGAATGAAGGGAAAATAACCAGACAGTGGTAAATGGTCACGGTTGGGGTATATCTGGTAGAAAAATTCAGATGAGTGAAGTGCTTGAACAAAAGAGACTTGGAGTTCCTTTGCACAAATCAATAGTCTAATTTAGCAGCTCAAGTCAGAAACTGCTGCAAAAGAAAAACGTGGTAAATTTATATGACTATGTTTACAGAAACCTGATAACCTGAAGAGATGGGTTTTTTGCAAATTATGGTTTATTCTAAGCATGTGTTTTTAGCCAAAACAGAAAAGAAACACAAGACATTACCAAGAAAAGGAGCCTCTTGATGACTGTCATGAAATACTGTGACTGCGTACAGAGTGGTAGTAGCATAATGTTAATAGGAAAGGAAGGAAACAAATTTCTTCTTTAGGAGAGCTGCTAAAATAGGACATAACACCTCCCTGGAAAAAATCATTAATCATAGAAACAACATGCCTAGAAGTGTATGACAACAAAAAAGTGGACAAAACCATGTTCAAAGAAACTAAATTGTGAGGGGATTAAAAAAAAAATCACAGTGTTTAATTGTCATGAGGCTAAAACAGGTTTTGTAGTGCTTGCTCAAAAATCTGTGTTGTTTTCCTGTGACACCTGCCTTTCCTGAAGACCTTCAAATCATCTGCTAAAACTTTCCCAAGGTCTTTAATACAGGATGAAATTACCACTCTGGTGGTAAAGGCACAGTGCCTTTAGGACCTCAGCCTGTTGCTCAGAGCTTCCTACTTGCAACCTTGGCACAGCCATAGTCATTTCCCACGGGCCATAATATGGGCCACACCAACCCAACCAGTGTTGCTGTGCAGGATTGCATGGAAGTGGATTGCCACTGGTGTGGGTATCACCTCTTTCCCCCCTCCCCCCCTCAGGTGTGAGGTTTGATTTATGCGTATTAGGGGACCCAAATATGAGCATGCAGGGATCTCAGCAGCTGCTGACATCAGCACCAGCAGCATCCCATGCAGGAACCATCATCTGGGAGTCTAAACAGCTCCTGAAGAGAACCATAGTCACAAGAGAGTTAAGTGTCAAGGGGAGCCACATGCTGAACTAGAGGGGACATGCAGGAAAGGATGCTGATCTACAAACCCTACCAATAAATCTTTGTGCATGAGAACTTCTCCCAACATCTTTTACTCAAGATTGTATTCCCCCTCAACTTTTGAAGCCTACAAAGTGATTTCTAGCATTAGAAATCACTTTTTTCTACATCACAAAGTAATCAGATTTTGATGGCCACTAATGTGCCAGCCTCTACACGAACGTTGGGGACCAACATTGCTAGCAGCCTGGATGCGGCTTCCTTAGGAAGGAAGTAGGGAAAAAGGCAGTCTAGGTTCTCTTTTACTCCAAACAAATCTTTCCATATATTTTACTCACAACACTCTCCCAAGCAAAACAGAATGAGGGAGAAGGTATTCATACGTTTATTTTCTGCTGCCACATTTTTCAAACTGCCTTTTATGGGACCACTAATCCCTACTAGACTCATGGTATAGATCAAAGCTGTTAATTCTCTTACAGGGATTTAATTTCAATTGAAATTAAAGAAAGAAAAAAGTGGGTAAAATAATTTCATGGTAATTTATAGAAATTTGATCTGTTTTAATAACATAGATAAACCTTCACTTGAGATCTGTCAGAGGTTTACTCTGTCTTACATAAAGACTGAAAGGAGAAAGAGGATTAAACTGGAAAGGGGTTACACAGAAATTATATGGAGGCTTGAATTTAACCAGGCAGGTTCACCATTAACATACGTCAATTCAAACTTCTCTCATTGCCTGCCTCTGTATTGTTCAAGGTCAAGTGCTTTCTTCAGCCCAGGTTTTCCACAGTGATCTTCTTTTCCTTCTGAATCCAATCCTTGTTGTCATACTGTAGCTGGGTCTTACTCTCCAGATATTTTTGTGGGTTTTTTTTGGATTGTGAACATAGAAATGTGGAAATAAATCAAAATGATAATATAGATAATGTCTTTATAAGTGAGAAATTCTCAGATGACTTTCAAACACCCACACATTTTATTATGGAAATGAAAAACGTAATACTAGTCATTTCAGTATATAAGTAAATAAATATAGACTGATATTACTTTAATGTAACATCTGTATTTAAAACAATGTTATGTAAAATTTAAAGTAATTTTGCAATAGAGAGAAACGGTGGAATATTTCCTTAAGCTGGGTGATCTTAATCTTTATTATCCTGATTTTAAATGGAGTCCTTCATATTGGAAATACTGCAATTATTTTTATAAAATCTTCATTGATTTAATGAGTAAGGTAGTCCCAGCTACTCATGAACTAGTGATGTGACTCCATCTGTAACTCTTAAATGTTGCTGTCTTCTAATTACAAAGAAATTCATTATGTAGCTGCAGGATTAGTTAAATTAATCCCAGTAGGATGAATACAAAGAAAAAAGTTATTCCAATCTGTTTTAACAAGCATAGGATTTCATGTCTCACTGCGTTGCAAGTATTAAAATTAGTCAACAATTAATTTACATGTTATTTTGCAGAAAATTCTGCCATTGCTTGCTGAAAAGAATTCCTTGTTTCACACCTTCCATTTTACACCTTTCATGGCAAAAAGATTTTTCTCCTCAAAAGTTTTCAGTGGAACAATTAGTATGGAAGTCTGCATCCCCAAAGTAAAAAAATAGCATACTCAAAATCCCAGAAAGCATTTCGCAAATTCCAAAATAATCAGAATAGCACCTTTTTTCAGGAAAATCTCTCTAGGCAGTGTATACCACACACATCCAGAAAAATTATCTGAATTAAACAAGGAAATATTTGTTATATTTCTTCACTTAATAGAATCAGATCAATTTTAGGTTGGAAGGAGCCTCTGGAGGTCATCCTGTCCAACTTCGTGACTGGTTTCAAAGACAGATAATCGTCAAATTGCTTCATATAATGGGCACAAATTTCAATTAATTTATTTTTGTCTACCCAAAACTGTATGTGCTTTTATGGAGTGTGTAATTAATTACAAAATACACTAAACAGAGAAATATGACATAAAAACCTAAACTGTTCTTTAATATTCCTTTTTACTATAGAGAAAAGCATTTGTGTTATCAATTATGACATTCAATTTTGCAGGTGAACAGAACAAGGCAATTCCCCCAAAACGAGCAGAATACTTTTAATCTCTTTATTGAAATACCCAATCCCCAAACACTATTGAAGTCAAACCCCTAAATCCAGTCAAGTTCCCAATCTCAGTATACAAGAAGAACTTGCCAAGAAGAACCTGCCAAGACTAGATGAGTCACAAAAGGACAAAAAATACACGGTCACATTCTGCCTAAATTATCATACAGTCTCACTTAATGGAACCACATAACTTTGTCCATGAGAAAAAAATAGCTGGAAAACAAAGGCAAGAATTTGCAGATACTGCTGGGAATGCAATGACAGAGACCCTGCAACAGAATTGTGAAATACAAATGCTCTCCTTGCAGTTATTGCAACAATACAGTAGAGATCTTCTGTCCTATTTTGCTGTCTGATTGTTCACATCCACAGAAATAGATGGAAACACAGAGGCAGCCACAGTAACAAAAATGGCTAAATGCAACCTTCCAGTCAATGCTTGTGAATCGTAATATAGAAACCAATGGAAATCATGTATGGCATGTATAAGAATACAGTCATACAATGATATTCTCATATATTTCTGAGAAGACTGGCCAACCCCAAGTAAGTGTGCTATATCAAATCCAAAGTCACTGCCGACTTGATTTAGCGCTAACAAAGTAAATCAAAAACAAACAAACAAACAAAAATCCCAAACAAAATAAAGCAAACATGCCATGCACCTCAGAAGCTGCTGGACTTGACACCACTTTCTCGACACTTGAAGTGAACAAATCTATTCCTGCAGTCTGTTAAAAGCTCCGAGCATTTAAACAGGCCAGAGAAATAAATTAAAATTTAAACAAAACACCAGTCCTGTATCCTGCACTTCTTTCCCAGGCAGCCTATCCATAGAATTAACACATTACCATCACCAACAAGCCTATACCAACATACAGTTTTACTGAGCTCACTTCTCTCTGGATGAATACACAGCTGTCTGCCCCATGGTAGAGAGGAATCTCATCAGCACAAAGAAAGCTTCATAAAGGTCAGAGGGAAATCTTTCCTCTGTTTTGCTTTGTGCTTTCTTTTTCAGATGGAAAAAAAGAAAAGGGGGGAGCTATGGAAGCAACAGGATACATTTTTTTTCTTCTACCCATTATCCTGCCAGCTGTTGGGGTAGGTTAAAAGTCAGCAAAGAGACTGGCAGTCATTCTGGCTAATCCACACCAGCGAGCCACAGATATTAATTCCACTTAAATGAGAGGATACATAAAGATTGACAAGCTACAGCTGTAACACACAATGCAAGATTCAAAGACTGGAAAGAATGCAAATGGAGCATGAACACTGCCATGACCACTGAAGAAGAGTGTTGCACCTCACATTAGGCTGGCAATTTGTAGGTTAATAATTTAACACAGCACTGTGTCTTTGCACGGTCCAGTGAGAGGGGACTTAATAATTCTCTGCCCTCGGGTAAGAACAGCTTTACCCAGGCAAGAAAGGACAAAAGGATGATGATGTGAATCTTAACAGAACCATAAGCCTGACTGGATGTAAAGAAAACATAGACATCCAGATCAAATTTCTGTTCCATGAATAAAAATATAGAGCTTGTGTAAGAACAGGTTTCCTCTGCATAAGAACATGATGCCCAGCCACACAATTAGATGTATGCTGCAGACAACCAGACAGAAGGAGAGAAGCTTCGGGGCAAATCTAAGGATAACTCAATCTAGGTGTCATCTTCCTTCACTTGTTGCATCCCATCTCAAAAACATTTGCAACTGTGTGTAGCTTTCTGTATTCCTATTCTGTAAACAAATTGCTTATTTTAAGATTATTTTAACCTGAACTGTGTAATGGGCAATTGGAAGGTTACTGGCAAATACTATCCCTGCCTAAGTGGTAATCCTTAAAAATGAGATACTAAATCACACTCTAACACTGCTCAGTACAACTCCAGAGACTGTAAAAAGAAGTGTCACGCTCAATAAAATGTTTGGAAACTAGGGCAGGTGGAATTTGTGTGGCAGAGATATCTTCTGACGACAAGCACAGAAACACGTGAGCAATGACCTTACATCCAAGAGTCTTCCAGCAAGTTTGGAGTACCTACAAAGATAATTCAGTTTAATCTATTCCCTTGCATCAAGAATCATAATTCACATCTGGGGGTTTTTTTCCATGCTAAGTACGTCAATGAAAGCAACACAGGTGCAGCAAAATGCCATGCAGGAAACAGAGAACAACTATTTTTAATACACTGGATGTTCAAATCCATTGATAGTTAAGCATCTCCCTATTTACAGATGCTACTATTTTAAGGTGCAGCATAACTGTGTCAGGAACATGACTTAGCAATCGCAAACTCCAAGGAGTCACAGACAGGTTAGATAAATATCATTATCCTTGAAATAAGACAGCCTATGCCAGTACACCCTAACAGCAACAGAAAGACCTGTGACAGTCCTTAGCAAGAAAGGGAAACAGAGAACATCAGGTATCACAAGACTCCAGCATCCCCATACTCATACCTCTAAATCATCATAAAAGTACTTCTGAACTTCCATTACAACATCTAATTATACACATCTTACAGACACTGAAATTATTTTGCCAATGTGACAGGAGAAATGTGAAGCAGAACTCTACAGCTCAGAGATGCAATTTTCTACACTTTGAAGTACTAATGGACAAATCTTATTCTGCACCCAGTACATCTCTGCAAGAAGCTTTTTTGTAAAGGAATAGTTTACTGAAAGCTTTAGATAAAAATGGAAAGAAGCATGAATTAAAGATGACAGCAATAAATGTAAAAACAGACCACTATAAAAAGTGGGGCTTTCAGTGGCCCCTTTCACAATCATTGCTTATCTGAAAAGAGAGACAGTCAACTACATTTACAAGACAGGCAGTATTTGTCATCACTGTACAGAACTTGAATAAAAAGATCATTTATGTACCCCCCTCACCTATTTTTAGGTGAAATTATTTTTATGGCAATTACCATTTTCTTTTTTACCACAGATATTGTAATTTTTATTCCTAACACATTTTAGTGTATATAAAAGCCATGCAAAAATTTCTTTTTCAGATCAGGGCATTTTCATTTACATCTTCATATGAGACATTATATTCTCTTCTGCACCCAAAACCACAAATTCTTTGAGTTGGAAGCCCCTCCCAATCTCTGGCGTCAAAGCCCAGCAGTACAATGTCCACTGATATTATTAAAGATGAGTGCATGGATTTTTCCTCAGTTTGCATCCCAAAGATTCACAGCCTAAATAATTAAATTTGCTGGTTCTTTTCACTCCTGGCAATGTTACTGGAGTACACCAGTTTTCCACTGTTATCATGTAAAATTATAACAATTTACTTCTTTCTCAGTAATTTCCTTCCTCTTCTTAAGTGTTATCAACTGTTATCAAGTGTTATCAAATAAGAGTTTGGGTTTGTTTGTCAAAAACTACACCCTCCAGAGTCAATTTATCTCTATCAAACTTTATAAAAGAGTACAGCAACTTGACTCTTCTCACAACACGCATCCCACACATAGGGGAAAAAAAGGCACCATTTCTCTGTTGCTTCCACACTCTGACAGATGTTCTCATACTAGATAATGGGGGAAAAAAAGACAGAATTTAATCCAGGTGGGTTTGACTAGGGCAAGGAAATGTTGACAATGCAAGAGTTCAAAGACCCCTTCCATCCTCATGCATGAAAAGCCGAATCTGTCATGCCCTTTGAAACTTTATAATCAAACTTTTTTACAAGCTTGATTTATCTTAAAAAGATAGCCAGGCATCTTACATACTATACTTGCTAGTCTTCATTAAACAATAAGGCTTTTTATTCTATATTTTACTTTTATACAAAATACAGAATAGTAAATATTTTTGGGGAAGGAAGAAGTACAAGCTTACTTCTCACAACTGGTTAAGCTAATTGATTGCAGGAGAGTTAATTTTGATAAACAAGAGTATGAGAGTAGAATCAAGTTTGAAAAGTTAGGAAGTGATTTGGACTCAGGAAATATAACAAATTTCTAAACTTTTACAAGTTTTTAATTTATTGACTTTGAATATTTCAGTAGTCTCATTTAACTAATTTCAGTAGCTGGCCAATAGCTTAAAAACTCGAAACTCAGAGAAATCATAAATGCAGTGAAATTGCAGCTAGAAGAGCCACAACAACCAGATCTTCTGAATACAAATACACAGAGGAACACATACCAAAACTTTTAAGTTAAAATATTATGAGTTGGGAGAAAATGAAGTTATATGTCTAAAATGAATGAGAAATCACAGCATGCGTTAGCCTGAGTGGCATTTTATCAACAAAGCTTTTCTTTTCCAATATAGTGCAGTGTTTTTTTCCTTAAGTGCATTTATATTTCTCCCATGCTTTTACCTTAGGCCCACTGATCTCACTCAGGCACGAGAATAAATGAACTTTACATTGGTTTCTGCAGAACTGAACATTTTCAGCATGCTTTATTTTCTGTCTTCTCACACTTCTTCCCATTTTAGTTTGGAAACCATTACTGAACCAAACATGCAAGTTTCACCTAACCAAAAGAATAACTGATGATCTGCCAAAAGACTGAAGAGCATCAGTACCATTTCTAACACAAAATCTCACAGGTAGCCCACCAAGATGTAAATCTTCCAGTGATCCACCCCAAATCAAGACAATGTCTACATTAGTCTGGTAACCTATAATGTTAAATGGTTTCATCTGTACTGTAGTATTTCACATGCTGTGCAGAAAAATATCTTGAAAATATTAAGCTTATTCTGCATATGCTACCAGGAATGGAAGTTTTATATGGTAAAGAACTGACAGGTTTATAGCTCTTATTAAGCCACCTAAGATGGTTTATCAGTATCTACAGTCACAGTTCAAAGGTTCAGTACATTCAATCCTGCTACAGGCAGACAGGGGTTCTGATTGGTAGTAAGAAAAGAGGGCTTTCACTTTTCAAAAGGAACTAAATAATTATTTTTAGTTTGGGTATCTTATTTTACATATAAAGAAAATGTCCCTGCATTTTTCAGTGTAAGAGTATGAAGGACAATGATGTTCATTGTAACAATATCCTGCTCTCTAATCCCAAATGCTCTACCCTCTATTCCCAAATGCCTGCTAATGTCATAAAAATAATTACAGAGCCAGACAAGATCCTAAGCCTCCAAAGCAAAGAGACATCCCTCTTCCCAAAAGCTGTCCATCCTTCATGACTACATCACCTCTTTTTCTTTTCCACTCACTGGTTGGTTTGAAGCTTGGGAGAAAAATATGGGATTTTGATTGCCTGGCAGCAGCACAGACAGGTACTAGAAACAGTTAATTCTGCTTTAAAAATGAAGGCAAACCCCACAGACACAGGCAAAGAATGTGAAATAATTTGCAAAAAATGAAAGAAAGTAGGTAACTGGGAAATAGCTATAATGTTAATGGACTGTGTCACAGTCAATGCAAAAAGAATGTACATGCTTTTAATGGCAGCAGATTGGATCTGAGCTACCTAGTTCCTAAGCTCTTCTTTTTTAAATTCTGTTGCAGGCAAAATGATCTCCATTTGTGAGCTTTTTACTTAATTCAGGACCAGCTAATGCCAGCTTGTGATCACTGCTTTGGTTATCAGAGAAACAAAAAACAGGACAGACAAGTGCTAAGCCAGCACTGCCCTGGAACGGGCCACCCATGGCCACTGCCCCTCAGAGGTGTTCGTGTCCCAGCACGGGTCACTCACAGCCAGTCTCTTCTTAGACTGACAGTACATAGATTTAGAACAGATATTAGGACGAAATTCTTTACTGTGAGGGTGGAGAGCAACAGGAACAGGATGCCCAGCAAAGCTGTGGGTGTCCCATTGTCTTGGGCTGCAATATATAACCAAAAGCACGTATTCTATTCCCAATCTATTGAAACCAGTTGAAGAGATGTTTATTCTTTTACCTCTGGCGGGGAGGGGGCAGGTGCCTTCTGTTAATGGCCCAACTGTTAAAACCAGGTGGAGCAGTATTTTTATCTCTTTCACACCCATCCTCCCTTCAGGGCATATCTTCTGTTAACAGGCCATTAAGGCTCAACACATGACTGAAAACATTACACCATCCCACTGTGAGATGCTCCATCCAGTGGCAGGAGCCAAGCATTCTTACCTAGATAAAAACTGGGAGTCCAAAACAACAAGGCAGCCTGTTTTCCACTGGATTTCCCAGAGGAAGGCCAGACCCATCTCACCACCACTGGACTCTTTCTGCAGAATCATCTCTACTCCAACAGAACCACATCTGTTACACCAGGAGAATTTATTTGGACTGTTTACAACACCCTGACCAACAGGGTGTCAGGTTGTATTCTAACTCTGTCAGGGTTTCTAGGATTTTTGCTTGTTTGTTTGCTTGGGTTTTTGCTTTTGTTTTTTTGTTTTGGGTTTTTTGTTTTTTGTTTTTTTTGTACTGCTGCATTTGTATTTTCAATATTCCTAGTAAAGAACTGTTATTCCTCTTCCCATATCTTTGCCTGAAAGCCCCTAAATGCAAAATCATAATAACTTGGAGGGAGGGGGTTTACATTCTCCATTCCAAGGGGAGCCCCAGCTTTCCCTGGCAGATACTTGTCTTCCCAAACCAAGACACCCATCCCCGAAGGTGTTCAAGGGCAGGTTAGAGGGAGCCCTGAGCAACCCAGTCTAGTGGAAGGTGTCCCTGCCAATGGCAGAGGGCCTGGAACTAGATGTTCTTTAAGATCCCTTCCAATCCAAACCATTCTATGCTTCAGAAGGATGCCCATGTTTGATGGAGTGTCTCCTTCCAGATGGACACCTCCAGCCATATGTGTGGTCGGCAGCCTCTCCCTCCCCACATCTCCCCAAGACCATCTCTCTGCCTGCCTCTCCCTCAGCACCTGCAGCCACTTCAGTGTGTGGCACATACCACAGTGCTCATCCTGGTTTCAGAGCTATGTGGACCCCACTGTGACCAGAACAAAGAGCCCTACAGCCTCTGCTATAAGTCCATGCCACATATCTCCATATGCTTCCCCAAAGAGCTCTCTTTGGAGCTGTGGTTATTGTTAGCTTGCTGCTTGTGAGGAAAAAAAAAAAAAAAAAGGAAGTCTTCTGACACTATTTATATGTAACTCTTCTGATTTGTAAATCATTAAATGTGCAAATAAATATTTACAGGAGTCTATACCTCTGCTATTTCTAAGGCAGCTGATGAAAAGTTCTTGAGCACTTCCCCACACAAGCCTGTCAGAATTACACAGCTGCCAGTACTAAGCAGAACTGTTCATCACAAAAAATGCCTACTCCTCTAAATATGCTGCAACACAGATACCTCTGCATGCACTATCAGAGTACAGCGAAATGAAATCTAAACAGGACACAAAGCCTTCCTTTAAGGCCAGAAATGGAAAACAAAGAGTGATAATAATTTAATTACAAGACTAAACAAAGCTAACAAATATTGTTACATATTCATAACACTACTTAATTAAAGAAAAATCAATTAAACCCCAGTATTGTGGAACATTTCCCTTCCCCACTTTTTTATGATATGAATTGCAGAAAAGCTTAAAACTGAAAGGCTGGGTAGGCCAAAGTCTGCACCCCAGCTGTGCTCCACTGAGGCTCCTGGGCTCTGGTTGTATTTGTTTCTTAGTCATAACAAAAAGCTCCTCCTGCTGGATCATGCAAGCTAATCTCACTGCCAAATGACCAATTCCATATCCATATGGGGAAAACCCATATTACAGATATACAGAGCAGGATTAAGTACAACAAGAGCATCAATGTTAAGAAAAACTAAGGAAAGCTAAGCACAGACAAATGCAAAGACACAGGTCTAATTCATGTAGTTCAGTAATTATGACAAGTACACACTAATGCTGTAGAAAGAAACTTTAAAAAATATTTTAACTTTTCAAGGTGAAATACTCTATCAGTGTGACCTTCTTTGTCCAGAAACTGAAATGAGCCATTAAAACAAGCAAAAGTCAAACTGATTTTCAAATTTTCCTTTTGAACTTAGTAAATAAGGAAATGAAATTCCAAATAAAAATGCCACTGTTTACAAAACTAAGTCTGTTTGATTACATCAATAATAAACTAAGAAAATAATTTCAAACTTTTTTTTTTTTTTTAATGCCACTGTTCTTTTAAATGTTTCCCTTGGAAAACCTAATACGTGTTGCTTTAAACACTTCCCTTAGACAAACAAGTAGGTCCACTGACCTTAGAAATAAAACACTTCACACCTCCTGATGTGTCACCAATTCCATCCTCTGGGAGGTTATGGAAAAATAATAATTAATGTACTGCCAGAAAACTGTCTCAGATTTCAGCACATTTCCTTAGCTACCAATTGATGTCTTAGTTACTTTCCTTGTATTAAATGTGTAAATCAATGGTTGCTATTTTTTAAAGGGGATAGTAAACAGCTTTTTGATTTAAAGTGTTCACTTTAAATCTGGACCCACATCCCCACTCAATTAAAATACGCTCTTGAAATGCTAGTCCGTATGTCAAACAAAGGCCTGAAACAAATTCTGCTTTTATTGAAAGGATTATTCTTTTAATTTTGCACCATAAAGCCTAAATTTTTACAAGAACTTTCAAATCACTTAAGATCTGCCCTTTCTTTGAGTCATTAATTTTCACTTTACAACCCTTGAAATCTTAAAGAAAGTTGGTTTTGTCTCTGAAGAATTAATGTAAGGCAGCAATGCTAGGAATGTAGCTGAAATTCCCTAGGAACAGTACATTCAGCTCTGCAGCATTCTCTCTGTTACCCCTTTCTCAATACTTTTCTCATTTATTTATTTCTTTATTTTTGGATTTGTGAAGCAAGGATAAACAAAGGCACAGTTCTCAGAACACCAGGACATTTAAAACAATTAAAAATACTTCTAGAGAAAGCCACATTGTGGGATGATTAGTTACCAGCAGCACATAATGTAGTTTCTTTCCTGTTCTCATTTAAACTGTTTCACAGTAATTTACTTCTTCAAAGGCTTGTTTAAGACAGGTGTTATAGTGCCCAATTGATTAAAGGTGGCTTTGAATTGAGTGGCTGTACTGCTCAAACAAACCCAAACATCTTTTTCTCTTTCTTGTCTTTCTCCAGGACCCCATTTACCAGATAAACAGACAAGAATGAGGACAGTGACAGGAAGACACTGCTATAGCATTTCTAGTCTATTTTGTCTGCTTTCTGACATACTTCCCTGTTCAAAAAAGCCAGCAAGCCTAAATAATAAAGAAGCCCCATAAAAACCTGGGGTCGAAGTTGTGCAGAAAAAAGACCACCTCCTACTTAATGCAGGACCCGAGAGATAAAGAGCCTTAAAGAGTTAACAGAGAAGAAGTCAGAAGGAGGGGAGCTAAATGGGCTTGAGGGTCATCACTCCACCTTCATGAAAGCGATCATTTCCTTTCCTCAGGGCGAATAAGAGCAGCAGCATCCCAATGCTGCCAGCTCAGTGGAGTATTTACATTTCAACAGCAGTAAAACTAACCTCCCTGAGCCCTCAGTCCCCCTCTTCCATAACATATCCCCAAGCTAAGGTATGGAAGGCAAACTAGTGAACAGCCTCCCAAAACTGTCCTTTCAGGGAAGTCATCTTGTGAGGGCTGCAAAAATATTTTAGTGCATCTGTATTGCTGAAAGAAGACACTACTCGCTGGAGTGAAAAGGATCCCCTGGACAATCCAATTGTTCTCCTTATTTAGGCTGACTTTGTGAATGCTGGCATTACTGACACTAGCACAGCTGCCTGGTACTACTGATATGCAAGAAGAATCCAGCTGTACAAGTCTGGTAAAATGCTTTCTTAAGAGAAGTATCAAGGTATTGCAGTAGTCCTATTTGTTAATGAAATGTCACTGTAATTTTCCTCAAAAGAAGATTGCTAATGCAAAATTCTACTGCTCCTCCATTTCCAGATTGCTGCCTTCCATATATATCTTCAAGGTATAAGGAGGTAAGATGAAGTATATAGAAATGCTTATTCTGCCAGCAAGTTTCCTATTCATCTCTGCCAAGAACAAATTCATTCCAGTGTAAATATTCGTCTTATTCCACTCCCGAGACAAGGTCTTACCTAGAAGTTACAGGGGAAAAAAAAAAAAGTCTGCAGATTTGCTTTTGAAGTAAAGACAAATCACTCCACATACAGTGGAGTTTGGTTTGACATGCTGTGCTGCATCTTCTCTTTTTGATGCAATTTTCTATGTTTTGTACTGTTTTGTGAAAGGTGTGAAATAGATAAAAAATGCTATGGCATAGTAGGGTTGTTCTTTTGCAGGGTATGGAATTCAACAGGGCCTTGCATCCATCCAACTAACAGTTTTCCTTCTGTGTGGCAGTACAACTGCACTAGTATGCTTAGAAAGGCTGTCCTCTGAAAAAAGAACTTCTTGAAGAGGGTAAAATTTGATTTGGAAGGGAAAATGGTCCTTGCTGGGTTTTGGAAGATGTTTTTTTTCTCATGAAAAGACCAGGCTCTTTTTGCACATCCTGATTACTTCTCAAACTTTTTGTTCCCAAGCACATTATTGAAGTCCTTGCATCTTGAGGCACAAGACGTGCCTCTGTTCACACAAATCTTTCTGCTGCCAAACCAAAGATACATTTTATCTCTTATTGCTGTACTGTTTGCCAAGCAGTCACTACAAAACCAAATAAAACAAAAAAATGAACAAACAAACAAAAAACGAAAACCAGGACCAACCAACCAAAATTTTCATATTGGCTTTGCTTCAGAAAGAAAGAGACTACCTTCCCCCAATTTCTCCTTTACTACTCACATGAAGATTATAACAATACTCTGTATTGTTATAGCTCTTCTCTCTGCACTCATTAAGGCCAGAAATTTATTTCTCTCAGGTGATAGATAGGATTGCCTGATGCTAGAGTCTAGGGGTCTTTTACTGAGAATCAATCCTAAGACACAAAAATTAAAAATACTTACATTGCCTCTCCTCCATCTAAATTTGACTTTTACTTCACTGATTTACCTGTGAAGAAACCTGCATCTCCTTTGCACTTCTGTTCTTCCCAACATTGTGAAGGTTCCAAATAATGAGCATTTTTTCCCTTTCTGGTGTTATCTTCTACTGAAGGAAAGCAGTATCTCCCTACTTCTGAAAGTGTCTTCTCAGTTTACAGCATGCACTGTGAAGACCCAGCTCAGGCAGCTCATCTGGAAAAACAGCTAGTGGGCATGCACAACATGCATCTGTGTGAAAATTGCCGTGCTGGGTGGAAAAGATGGGTCCCTGGAGCTGTCACACCCTACCTAGGAAGATAAACCCATTCCTCCTGTTAGATCACACTACAGTTCCCCCCTTTCCCATGTGTCTGAGTTTCATTCCACAGGAAATGGCAATGTGGAAAGAATGATATGCAACCAGGTCCCATCAAAAGATGCCATTTGGCCAGGGTTCAGCAGTGGGTATCAGACCTGCAAGATGTACTGCAGAGTAATAAGATACAGTCTCTCAGACCTAAATAATATAAAGGCTGATTTGCTTTCTCTGTCTCTCGCTTTCTTTCTCTGAGGCTTTCTTCTAGCTCAAGAACAGAATCAGCAAAGAACACTTAAAAAATTGTCACAGTGGCCAGTCCATTGTCAGACACAGGGAAAACAGCCTCTAAAGAGCCTTTAACAGTCTGAACTATGCAACACTGCTAATCTACTGATAGACTCAACCTGTTGTCAAAACAAAACTGTCTTCTCAAAGCCAAAACTAAAGATTTTATGAAACATTTTGAACATGGGAGGGCCCAAGAGGCCACACAGAAGGAGAAAGGTTTGAGGAAACATAGGGGGAGAAAGTTGATTGCTCATCTCTGAGGCAGATGATCCAGCAGCTAACACACCTGCAGTCAGCCATACCAGCTAGCCAGGAACATCCTTGTGAAGTAGCATCACTTTTAAGTACCCTGCAGACCAAACAGAAGATACTACTTCAACTCACCCCGGCTTAATCATATGAAACTTACTTAAGTGCTCCTCAGCAGTAAAAGCACCAGTTACAAACCAGTCCTCCCCTTACCTAGAAAGACAGCTGTCCATCAAGATTACCAATTTATTCCACTAAAAACTGGAAAAAACTAACTCCACATCCACTGAAAATATTAAAAGTTATATTTTCATGACAATTCAAGAAATGACATCCTTAAGATCAATATGGTACTGACACCTGCTACGTTTCTGCTTCCCTTCCACTACTGATGTCAGCTGTGATCACGTTTCTCAGGAGGACTTATGTAGCACATGTAGCACTTATTTTTCAGCACTGACAAAAAGTAAGTAACAAAAATCTGTAACACGTAAATCAGTCTTCTTCTAAGTAAAAGACAAGCAAAGCTCAATTCTTTGTCTGATTCACATTTAAGCAATCAGGTAAAAAGGACTGTATTCTGTTAAGTAGTCCATCCTGAAATGATTCTACGAACAGCAGAGAACACCAGCTTTTCTCTTATTCCTGATGCTAGCCTGCAAATGAATGAAAAAACTATAAACTTATACATAAAATTTCATGGGAATATTCTCTTTAGAAGCTGTATTTTGAAAGATAATTGTTTTGAAATGAGAAACCTCTTTTATAAGCTTTCCTAAAAGAACAGGAAGATCTAGTGCTCTGCTGAAAGCTCCCGGACATCTCCAGTCTACAGGCAATATGTTTATAGGGATGGTTTATCTCACAAAGCCATTACTCACCTATTGGCAATTGCAGAGACTAAATTCATTCCCAACTGTGCAACATCCCCTAGCAACTTCAGGGCCAGATTACATATGGGAAAATAACATTGAGATCACATTTTAAAATTTAAAACTCTGCTCAGCCCATTTTTTTTGGGTTTTGGAAAGACATGTACAACCCTTTTCTATGCTTTATACAGGGATTAAAAGCCATGCTGATTATACATAAAACTTGAACAAGATGAGGTATGGCAGTATTTGTCCAGAACAAAACCATATGCATAACACTTCTGCATACTGACAATATGAGAGTTTTGGGGAAAAATTAGCAATTATCAATCCCTCAAATGGAAATAAATTATGTTACTGAATTATTCATAAAGAGCTCTAAAATAGTTTCCTCATCAGTCCTGGTTGTTTTTTCTTTCCTCAGCGTCCTCTAGATTTAAATCAATATATACTAGCAACAGTGTCAGTCTTAGGCAGGCAAATACTGAGCATTAACACAGTTCTCTCTGTTTATTTTGCTGTCTGGACTGCTGCTGCCTTTCATGGTGAATGAAAAGATCCCTGTCTCCCATAAATGTTTGCTGTTGGCACAACTTCTTTCACTGACCCTGTTTCCAAGACTAATGACTTTCATTTCTAGTTCAGCACTTTCCAGTATGGTATTCACTTAACAAAGCTACAGCAGTACATCAGTCTATATACACTTGGTGTCTGGGCTTCAGTGCTCATGCAACATTAATTTAAATACAAGGTAAAATATTTACTTCTAAGTCAGTCGTATTTTACACTGGTCTTTTGTTACAGAGGAATTCAGTCCTCAGTGGGTTGGGGTTTGCAAGACAGGGTAGGCTACTGTCTTAGGAGTGATTTAGTCTCTCAGTTTTATGAAAGAACACACATAAATTCAGGCAAATCAATGACCCATACGATTTCTCTAAAGAATTCAAGTCTCTGAATGCACAAAAACCTCACAGAAGTGCCTAGGAACAACTCTATTTTAAGTCTGGCATTCTAAAATCAGCTTCAAATGGTATCTGCAGTCCTGTTTTCCTCTAAAAGCTGATATTTAAAATCAGTCAGAAATGTCAGACAGAATAATTGTTTAACCTTCAGACTTACTGGCAGGTTTTGGGTGCTTTCTCTCACATTTTTTAAGATAAAATTCAGATATTAAATAAATCATTCCTTGGCAGTCCTGATTTTCACTACTGACCAAGTTATCAGCAAGAAAATGTCACCTGTCCTGTGAAAATAGGAAACTCAATACATCACATAATACAAATAATGTTTTTTTGAATGGTTGGGTTTAGTACTTCTTATCATTAGCTAAAATAAGCAACTGGATGCAGAGATAAAATTATACCCATAAAAAGTTACATTACAGTAAAATGTCTGCGCTGCTCATGCAGACATAACTGGGCTGTGCAAGGGAGCAGCTGCAGAAGACAAACCTAGAAACAGCAAAAGAAGAAACCAACCTGGTTCTCATTCAGTGTCATAATTTCTGGCTTGTTTGAGGGCTGGTGTTTTCCCTAAAATAAACACTATTGACTCATTTGCGATGAACTTTAGAACCTATGCATGATTTAGTTCTGATGAATTCCATGATGTAGCTTTTGCTTAAAAACTGTAAAACAGAAAGATCTCTCTGGCACGAGGCTTCCAACAGCATTGAGTAGCTAAAGGGCAACTGCAAATCCTCAGCTTCTGATACCACCTCAAGCAACAGTTATCATGATAAGGGGAACCAGGAATTCTTCCAATCTCCTAAGATAAAAATGCAGAATGGAATATCCCTAGGCAAAGGAAACAGGCTGGGAATATTAAAGAGACCTGGCATTACACAGAGGACATCTTTGACTCTTTTGACAACTTTCCAGATATCTAGAAACCATCTGGACATTATATATGTATATAGATAGTTAGGTATTTTGAATTTAACAACATGTAGTTGCACCTGAAAGAGGCTGTACAGAATGGGGATAAAACGATGGGAAGATGTGATGCTAATCCATCATGCTTGTAGTGACAGAGGGAGCAGCAAACACAACTGGGAAATACAGGAAGAGCAATACCTCTCACTATACGAGACACAGCTTAGGAAAAGAAAAAAATTCTGTGTCACACAGAGTACTCACTGTGTTTCAGGTTGACAGCTGTTTTAGAATTACTGAAAGCTCTGATATATTTCTTTTTCTTATGCTATTTTTATTTTTTTAATGGATATTATATACTTTAAAGTTGCACAGAACAAGGCCAGGTGTATGCACCCCAATAAGAATATAGCTACAAAACCAAAACATGAGTGTTCACTCTTAATTTTTCATCAGCTGAACTCCTGACAAATCCAGAACAAGGGTTTCCAAACAGCAAATGGCACATAAACATTCCAGGATCCTAGAGCTGCTGCTGCTGTTGCCAGATGAAGCTTTCAAGCAGGAAAGCTTTAGAAACTCTGATCCAGAGCTTTTTAAACTCTTTTCTATAAGCTACAAATACACTCTCAGATTGGCATCTGAAACACCAACTGGTTTCCTCCTGCACCTTCTGACCCTGTCACTTCTGTAGCAATTCAGTCAATGTTACATAAGGCAGCACAACAGAAAGATTCTCTCCTGAGTATTAATTCTTTCACATGGGTAAGCCACCTAACCAGATATAACTGAAAAACATGTGAAATTAATTATTCTAGTCCACATTACATTGATTTCACAGCAGAATAACCATTAGGATGTTTCCAGATTGATTTCTGATGCACTATCTTGATAGTAGCTCCTGGATTGGATTTAGATTGGCTCAGTGATGAAAATGAGAATTCAGAAGTACTCAAATGAACATTTAGAAACAGTAAAGCGGGGGACAGTGGGTGGAGGAAGATCTGAATATGTGCCTGCTTCAACCCATTTATCCTGCAGTGCTAGTGAAGCTCTTTGAAGTGTCAGTATGGGGGAAGAAACTGCATTACCCAAATACCATTTACATAATCATTTTCTTCATATCTAAAGACGACATTTCTCTCTGTTGTTACTTTAACTCGTTCCATGTAATCATACACCTATGACAATAAACGTAAAATATATGCTAATTTCCTCCATCCTTCCTTCTTCAAAAAAAGAGATCACCTCTAGCAGAGCAAGTATTATCTTTATATGGCACTGTACATTAACTGGCAATTCATTATTTGCTTCCATCTGAATCCTTTCCCTGCTCTTGGGAAGAGAGATATCTCTAACTAGTATTTACAGTTTTGAAGCTCCAGAGAGAGAGATGGTCAGAGCATCTGACAGGAGCAGTGTGTTCACCTTCTGCTCCAAACCTGTATGTATTACTCCACGCATATGGTTACTTCTGTGGTTTTTTATCATCTCTATCCACTGTCACATGATGGTGGATAAACAAATTGAGTTACAAACACTTCCATACTGAGCAGGGATTTGATATTATCCTTACATTCAACAACACTATAATGGAGGTTTCGTGCCTTTTTTTAGGTATCAATGTCATAGCCTGGATTCTTTGAGAGAAACCTTCAACACAACCACAACTAGGTAGAATTACCTTCTGGAGGTTGCTACACATGTCAGTGCCCACATTCTGAGCATTTCACTAACTCTCCACTAGCAGTGAGAACTGATCAGTGCTGGTGAGAGAAGCAGAAAAAACAGTCCCAGAAATGTGTTTTTCTCCCACAGTAATATCTTTAGATTGAACAGCTGCTGCTATTTTAAGATTTCCTCTGCTAGGAAGTATAAACACCAGGATCCCTGTCTCTGCTCTATGCCATGCCCTGCAGGTCCTTCCCCAAAAAGCCCCCAGATGACCATGCAGAGCAGCTGGCAGCCCTCAGCACTCCCATGAGCCAACACTGAGTAAACCAAACACTGCACAGACACTCAGGGCTGGTGCAGCCTGGACCAAGGGGCAAAGCAGAGAAGAACAGGTCTGTCTGCAGTGATTGCAGCCAAACTCCACCTCCGCATATCCTCATTCAAAAAAGGTACCTCATATCTTAGACCAAACAATTTGAATATTGCTGGTCTTCCTTTTCTCATTAAGCTGATGGCACAGAAGCTCCTTATCACAGAGTTATTTTGGTTAGAAAAGACCTCAGAGATCACGAAGTCAAACCATTAGCCCAGCATGCTAAAGTCCACCACTAAACCATGTCCCTAAGTGTTACATCTACATGTCTTTCAAATGCCTCCAGGGATGGTGATTCCATCACACCCCTCAAAAGTCTGTTCCAGTATTTGACAATCCTATTGCTGAAGACATTTTTCCTAATACCCAACCTAACTCCCCCTGGTGCAACTTGAGGCCATTTCCTCTCTTGTCCCATCACTTGTTACATGGAAAAAGAGACTGACCCTCACCTTGTTTCAACCTCCTTTGACCTAAAACCCACTGCATTCCTCCCAGACACTTTGCCTCACACACCTGTGGATCACAGCTGTCCTCCAGCCAACCACCTGCACAGGTGTGCATCACACAAGCCACTGTGTTACCCAGTCTGTCAAATGCCATGTCCTGCTACTGGAACAAATATACTGAAGGTGAGCAATCACACCTGTGATAACCTGATCCAAGTGGGAACGCTCCAATTTCTTTCTTGCCTCTTCTCCTAGATTATTTAGTTACTTCAGACAATATTAGGAACACATCTCTGCAGCTGCAAAGGCTTGTCCAGCTGGAAGAGCTGCCTGAGCCGGCTCCTGACCAGTGGACTGGCAGGCAAGCACTGGCAGTTTGTCAGCCCTGCCCAAATGCCTCCAGCACCACAGGGTCCTTCCTCAGCCTGTTTCACACTACCTCCACACAATCTCTGCCACTTCATCCTTTTTCTAGGCTGGCCACCTTGCATACTCTCCCAGGAAATCAACACCTGGCAGGAATACTCTCCACAGCATTACCTTTACCCATTTTGAAGCAGTCCCTGGAGGTTTGATATTGCTTTTGAACTGCAATAAAGCAGGATGTTGCCAAAGCACCACTGTGACAAACAATCGATTCTGCTTCGCAAGGGCTCCCTGAAAAATCTTGAGGTGTAAATGCTTCTGATGGCCACTAATCCACAAACACAATTCATCAAGGAATTTTCAGTACTTCCACTAAAATATAGCTGTTGTTATAAGTACCTGAATTTGTTAAATCTTCACTTTTGACTATCAATATAGACAAAAGAATACTTTTTGGCCATGAATTTTTTCTTTTACATAAACATAAAAAAGATGCCAGATAATGTAATTCCCTATTTTGTGTCACCTAAAAAAGGGCACTGTTCCAGAGAAGAAAGAAAATACTTTCTTCAGCTTCACAATCTGCAAGTGGTAAATTGATTCTCACATCAAAACACCTCGAGTGGGAAGGTGAAATTCGAGAGTTCTTGGCTTCTGAGACCAAGGGGATTTTGTGATGCCTTACTGTTTTTAAGGGGCAAAAATAAAAATATTAATAAATATAACTTTTTTTTTAAAGTTTCAATACAGCACGCAATTTTCCAACACACATCATCTCTTGGAAATCCAGTGTAATCAAAGGTGAACAAACATTACTGTTGATATATTTAATAACCAGTCATTTTTTTATTCATGCAAAAGCAATCTGTTGAAGGCTTCATCAGAAACCTGAATGAAGTTGGTAACAGACGGAATCTGTACCTCATTTGAAATGTAAATGAGTCATTCCTGTCTTTTGGGGAACTAGGATAGAAGAGACTCCTCTTCAGTCTTGTGGTTAAAATAACTTTCCACTCGTCCCACACAATATTCCCTTTAATGATCCCTGCTTAGCATTACTTTCATGATGACCTATTGAATAAATGGGTACATAATGCAGCCTCCAAAATTCAACTGAAGTCAAATATCTGAAATAAAAATAAGCACATGGAATGCAAAACTGCATTACATAAAAAAATTACATACTAAGATGCAAAAAATCAAAAAAGGACAAAATAGGAGTGTGAGATACTGTACAGAAGGGCTTTGAACTCTTGCCAGTCTTGAATGTTCAGAACAGGGATCTGATGCTCCAGGGAAATTTTCCTATTGGACTTCAGACCCTGACAAACATTGGAATTGTTCCAGCTGGTACTTCAGCTGCTCTCCCTTCCCTTAGAGCAAGCTGAAAAGCCATTACCCCAAGTGTGAAGAGGCTGTGTAACCTCTGCCTATATTCATGCAAATACCTTCCCACAATCACGACAGAATGCTTGCCCAAGCACAATGACTGCAAAATACTCTCAGGTGAGCTCATCTGTGGTCATATGTCAATATTAAAACTTCTAAATGTCAAAGTGTGTCCAAGGCAATACATTGTCTGGGAATTTCTAGCTATAGTAGTCTAATTACAACCTTACAACATTGTTTTCTCACTGCAAGAGGTTTAAACTGCAACAAAGACCTCAAGAACAATCTTACAGGAGGCTTCTTTGTAGGTTTTAAGCCCATTTTTTTGACTGGGGACAGGACAAAGACTTATGCCAGGAGACTGGATAGACAAACTGGATCAGAGATACTGTTGTAGAAGATATTCAGCTCTGGATACGTTGGTGGAGAGAATCACAGTTCCACATCACTCTTGGCCCATTTTGTGGGGTCCTGCATACTGCGAAGCACAGTGAAACAGTCAGATGCTTCAGCTGCATCTAAATTTCCTCAAGTATCTCAGAGGCCATATCAATGTACTAACTACAGTATTATAACCAGGTTCATGTACTGTGTCAACAAGGTCCACTGTCAGTGATTCCCAAACCTCTGGAACCAGCTAGAACTTTCCACCACAATATCGTTAGACAACAGGTCAGGAAGAAGCTATCACAAATCAGTGGTGATTAGGTCTTAATATTGCATAATTGGGGTACAGGAGCTGGGGTGTGTTGGGGGAGTCAGAGATTTGTGCTTTCAAGGAAACGAGGTGGGAGTTCAGGAGAAGAGACATTTCTGGATACCAAGGACCTGGGTTTCTATGGGATTGCTCAGGTACCAGTGTTATCATGGTTTCTCACCCCACCAGCTGCCACGTGCAGCTTCTTCCCTAACTCAGGGCTTCAGTTGTAAAAAACATATAGCCCTAAATATTAAAGTTTTGTAAAATTAATACAATCTTAAAAATTCTCCAATATCTCCAGTCAAGAAAACAATGATATAAGCAAAATACTACTAGTCTGAGAACTGAGAAATGGGATTTGAAAGTAGGAATTTATTTAATTGTAAGAAGAAACCTAACCAGAGTAAAATTTTAATTGCATAGACACAGCTATGAGTATTTTACTATGCACTTACAGTTCAGGTGGTGGCTTCATTTGGAGGATTTTAAGGATAAAATTGCTCAGGATGAAGGAAGGGTTAGAGCACTGCATTTTTAAACAACAAATGTTGGGAGTTCATTTTGCTACTCTGTAGTTCAACAATTACATCGTTAAAACTGTTGATTATTGTACTTTGCCACCTAAGGGGATACTGACAAAGTCACTAAATCCAATTATGTTAGATTTGAAAACCATTTTTCTCCCTTTTTTTTGGTTTTTCTGAAATCTGAGTATTACAAAATGGAGAAAAGTAAACTGCAAGAAAAGCAAAAAACTTCATTTTTATTACCAGTAAGAAACTGAAGCCATAACATTTTCAACTACACATTTCATAAGAAGCACATTTTTAGACAAATTCTTTTTGCCCAGAAATCACTTTGCTTTAAAACATATTCCAAAATTGTGACAAGTTTAATGTATTATTTCATATTGCATGACTTCAACAACAGACCATGTCTAAAAAGAATGACATTCTTATGCATATTCTGCATTAAAATGATTCTATTCAAAACACATCCCCTCTTGCTAGTATTTTCTTCAAACACCTGGGAAGCTATATTAATATTAGTATGTCAAATGTTAAATTTTATTTAAATATATTTAAGATAAATTTTCCTATGTAAAGTTCTTGATGGTGTGGTGTATTCAAGAAGCCATTTCCATAACAGCAAGAAATCTTACAGAGTTGTATGATTTAGTAAGATACAGCAGCCTGAAATACACAATCCTGTTGACCTTAAATACTTCAAAATCATTCCAGTTTTTATAGCTCTTGTTGTTTGCCATCCTATTTCTATCCACTGCCACTGAGTATACAAATGACAAGAGTTGAAAGTCTATTTTCTGTACAAACAAAATGCATGCTGCTCCACACCTACTCAGCCAGGGATTTTATTTACCATCTGCTTACTAACCTACCCTGACCTAAGGACTCTATTTCCTTCAGTTTGAACACTATCCTCCTTCACCTTTCCCTTCAGCCATTCTCCATCTCTGCTGCTGCCCAGGAACCATCTATTGTCCAGGGCTGTGTGACCAACTTTCACAGCTCCCAGAGGGAAGGAAAACATCAGAGTATGGTGAAAAAACATCTGTTAAAAAACCAACAGGCACCACTTTCACACGAGCCATTCCTCTGCATGCCCAGCTCTCCACACTGCACAAGCAGAGCTTTCATCACATTTCTAGGTGGTTTTGTCCCAACATTTCTGCTGCATCTGATGCTCAGCTCGTGCACACTGAACAGCCCATGGGCACAGGTCTCACAGAAACAGCAGGAGGCAGAGGCCAGAGACAGTGGTGCTGGGATCTGTCCTGACTTCAGTCCTCTGTCACTCTCCCTGAAACTGCAGCCGTCCTGAACAAAGCGGTACATCCAGCCCCATAATCTCACTTTTGATAACACAGGTAAAAAAAAAAGGCCAAACACCACCCAAGAAAGCCCTCATGTAAGATTTGCAACAAAATAGCAAAAGTACTGAACACTGAAACCTGGCATTTTACTAAGTAAATCCCATTTTATTTATCAATCCATAAGATATGTGGTTGCTCAGCATGGTAAATAAAAGAGAATACAAACTCTGCAAGAGCACGGGAGGCAAAGTTTTGTTCTGCATTTCTACATTGTGTGAAATCACTACTATGTTATCAAAAACATCAGCTAAAAAATGTGTCACAGAAACTGTGCAAATTCTACGGATCCAGAAAGATTTTCCTTTTGTAGCTTCAGTGGCCACACATCCCTGAAATGTTGTAAAATGCTATTCTTGGAATGCTCACATGGCCTGAGAAAAGTAGTACTTACTGAAATGCAATTAAAACTAAATAAGGAGAGATGAGGAGAAAAAAAATGTAGGGGTTCTAAAGCATAGAGTCTCTTGCTAGCCTCTCTGGAGAAATATGTCCTGTCTGCCTACATCATCAAGGAGCACAGAACTCTGGGGCTAATTTAGAGGAAATCATAGTACAGAAATAAGTATGACTGACATATTGTAACGTGCATTTACACTGCACTTTTCTGCATTTGGCTCTTTGTCATCAATCAAGATTCCTTTCCAGTCTTCATCTGACCAAGGAAACATGATCTTTCTCAATTTTTTTTTTGCACACCAAGTCGACATTTTAATGGAATTTAATATACAAATTAATGCCATTCAGACCACATACTTTCTTTCTCTAGTCAATACCCTGGGTCATCCAGTAGACCTGGCAGTTTATCTACATCAGACCTAACAAAGATGCTAAATTGTAACTAATATTCTTAAATAAGTTTATAACTGGTGATAAAATTCAGGTCAGTGCAAAGAAAATAAAAGTCATCCATATCTACCTAACAAAGACCACAGTCTCCTCTATGTGAAAGCCATTTAAGGCACCGATTTATACTTGTTTGTACAGGTGTGTAAATAATACGTGCACATCGTTAGGAACTGGCATTAGATAACATATGCAGTCATAATGGATAATCAGAGTGTGATTTACATGGGGAAAAAAAGACTCAAATCTCTGCCTCATTTAATAGCAATAAAATACCTTTTGTTTCAGTTAGTTTTGGAACGTAGAAGTTTTCAGACATATGTGTGTTTAATATTTAATATATTTAATCTTATATATTTAATATATAAAATTAAAAATAAATAAATTATATATATTTTTTATTTAAATATTTAATATTTTAATATTTAGATGTTCACCTTCTTTACATGACAGGCTTTTGAATCCATTTACTTCATAACTGTACATTATTTGAAAAAACTATTGCATGATTAAGGCTAACAACAACATAATAAAGAAAAATACAGACAGTAGTTACTATCACATTTACTTAGGATCAGTTGATCTCAAAATTACAAAAATATTTAAAAATTACAGAATCTGGAAGATAAAGCTGTAATATTTTGCTTGCTTATATTACCAAAAAAAGAAAAATCCCAACTTGCCACAAACATTTTTTTCTTTCCTTTTTTTGGGAGGTGGCAGGGAGGCAGAACTGCAAGTGTGGTCAAGGGGAATATAACTGATCTCAAACTGAGCCCTCAGATATCTGAACTTGCAACACTATCACTGTCATAATGATGCCTAAAAATTGTTATCTACGCAAACTCATCCATATTGAAAGAGGCAAAAATTATTTCTATGAAGACGACAGCTGGTTGTAAGGCAAAAAATACAGAGTAGCAACAAGTAATAGATTTAGGAAAAGCTGTCTTCATTAGTAAGTGGGAGAGGAAGCAACAATTGTGGTAAATATGAAGAGGTGCTGCAAACTTGGGAGGAAATGTATGAAAGGTGGAGTTGAAAAAGGAATACAAAGGAATTGTGAAGTAACCAAAACAGAAAATAGTTAAGGACATTCATGCTAGAAATGTGCAAACTGGTAAATTGCAGAGGCCATCTCAAGCTGGGATACTACAACAAAGAAAAATCTAGAAAGCACTCACATGTAAAGAGATTGTGCAGAGTACAAAATACAAATTACTGTGCAATGCCACATGAAGACATGAGACAGGTTGACCACAGTTACTGAGTCATCACTTCACCTGCCATTTTGGTTCTTGGGAAATTAAGATATTCATAAATATAAGTAAAGTGTTACAGAAATCAGAATATTTAAAAAGATATTCAGGTTTTTCAGTTTAAACAAAGATAATGCCCTGAAAAGTAACATACAGAATTTATATATATATATATAACTTTGCTAAAATGCTATGTGCAAGAAGAAAATAAGAAAAATGCAATCTAAAAGTCAACATAATGAATACATAACCAGGTTCTAAACTCTTCAAAGTAAATCTGCCAGAACACTATAATCCAAGAACTTCAGATATTAAATAAAATTGACACTAATGATAAATGTGTTATCTTACAGCAAGATTATTTTAAGCTATAAAATCAATATGAAGCTTTGGAGTAGTAACAGAAAAGTTGTTGTTGCATAACAGCAGATGCTGCACTGCATGAAAACACAATTTATTTTTTGAAGCCTTGTGAATGCACTTATGTGGAGAGACAAAGGGTGAGGTTTTTTCCCCCTGATAGATTGAAAAGATTTTTCCTGTGACACTGGCCCAGGAGGCTTAAGCCTTTCTTCAGTACTGAAGCTGGGAGATGCTGTGTCCTTCTCCCCGATACAGATCTCCCCAGTAGTTAGTGGTTCCCTTCTGAAAAGCTGCTCCTTTTGAAACGTGCCTTTTGAAACATGCCTTTTGAAAGCCCTCTTGTCCTTCCTGTTCTCAGCCCTTCTCCAAATCAGTCTCATACGTTACCTAAAGAGGAGGCAGAATCATAAAAGAGAAATACCTCTGGGATCATCTTTTACTAACACTGAAATGTTGCCTGAGAACTGACCATTATCTCTGTCTGGTTTTTTTCTCCTTCCAGTTTTTTTAGATCATCTATTGCTGAATCAAACAAACATAAATATCAAAGCTATCTCCCGATAAAAACAAGCAAGCTACACTGCTTCTGTTAAAATCATAGTAAAATAAACCAAAAAAGTCACTAAATGAACATGAGCAATCTCTTGAAAGCACATCTATTTTCTACTTCTCAATGAACTTATAATTTATGATGTATAACTATTTATATAACTATTCAATTATATATTTTTCCTAAAAATCCGAGCTTCACCACACTTGAAATCATGCAATAACACCATCCTATGACCTAATTACATTACTATATTTAAGACATCTTTAAAATTAATTTATAAAGATTTTACTAATTATATTTTCTATTAATATATAAAACTTATACATCCTCTACAAGCTGTCTTGAGTGAGCCTTACTACATCGAATCTATTTTTTTACTTCTTTATCTCTTACTTTTGTAAAGCTCCATAAACACAGCACCATGCTTGTCAACAAACTAGTGTATCATCTTCTTTCAAATATTAGTTAATTTAAGGTAAGCAATGTTTCCTAGTACCTGCATCACTGTAGAGTTGCATCCTAACAAGGGAAACGAAAAGAATTTCACAGCCAGCATACTACAAACTTCAGGGATATGGAGAAAAATCCTGTTACCTGCTCCCTAGACTAAAAGAGAAGTGATCCTCTGAAAATCCAAATACTCAGATTCATTTATTTAGTCCCACAGTTGTGCCTAACACTAAAATAAAATCTACAGAAACAGAGAACACCCCCAAACAACTAAACTGAAGTCTTCTTATGCAGCTTTGTTCAATTGCCCACTAGCTAAATTTTTACAGCACTAGAAACCTGCAAACTGAATCAGATTTGAGACAAAAGGCAAAAAAATGACCAAAGGTCAGGGTCTATGACGACACACCATTTCAGTACCCAATTCACAAAAATAAAAACATAAAATTATTAGTGCAATGGTCATGTAAATGCACAAGTTCCTCCATGGCAGGCAGGTATGAAAGGTCTAGCAACTTAAACCAACAGACTAATGCAGTATTATGCCAAAACCTTTCCTCCTGGAAGACAGGCAAACTGTTACATATCTGAGTAAATGACAATTCCAATGAAAGATATTTGCATGTCTCCTTTAAATTAAACCTGCTAGCAAGAAGTACTGGATAGCTGCTTCAATGGTTCTCGGGTAGCTCCATCATACAAGTAATTGTTAACTATATGTGTACCACAAAATTATCAAATGTTTATTTCCTTATGTCAAATCAATTATTAAGCACATAAGAAGCAATATGAAGGGCTTATTCACTTCCATTTATCACTTGGTCTCTCAACTTCGGCAGCATCAGAAGAGTATGATGATATTTAAAATGAGCATTGTTTATTGTCAATGTTTATTGTCAATTCAGTACTCCCTGAAACATTAATATTCTTATTGATAAATGTTATTTCCCATCAGAGGGAAAACTCTTGCCACATTCAGTTTGTGCATATTTATCTGAGTCTTACATTTCTATTGTACGTCAATATGTACATTTGCCTTGGCAAAGTTCATTCACATGACTTGCACTGCAATTATCACACTGCATGTAAACTATGCAATAATCTTGATGAAAACTACAATCAGTTCAGCCTTTGTACTTAATTGTCCCCTGCAAGATGAAAACACACTTCAAGAAATGGAGTCAAGGAAAATAAACTAACAGGGAAAAAAGAATTTCATAAGGTTCTTTCGGTAAGTTCCTGGACACATCCAGTCTCTTCTATTTTATATTACATCAAACCTCTCTCATAAATATTATAATGAATGCCTAAAGAGATCAGAAATAGACCAAAATTATTATCCCCAAATGTTTTAAATTCTGAGACTACTTCTCCAGAACACTGGAAGGATAAAAGATATTTAGATAGCAAAAAGCCATTAACTTTTAAAATTCAGAAAATGCAGCTCTTCAGCTTTTAGATGAACTTCAGGCACACGTCAAAGCAAACTGTCATTTAAAACATCTCAGTATTTTCCAGATGTTCAGTGGTCCATAGAAATAAAGAACTAAAAGGATGCTCCTGAACCACTGAAGCCCATTCTCTTTGAATGAAGACACTGCCTGACTCTCAGCTAAGAACAGCACCCCACTGTAACACCAATTCATTATTTTAATCTTTATTATCCGGAGGATATTAACCTCCACAAAACAAGTGCTCAAATGGCTATGGGATAAATTCTAATTTTCAGTTTAGTTTTCATTACTGGCCAGATGATTTTTACTTTGGTATGGGTGTAGGTGCATGTGTCACTAATTCTTTGTCTTCCATAGCTTCTCCTCAAATCTGGTGTCTGCAACCACGGACTATCTGTAGATGGCAGTCACATCACTCTCAGCATTCTTCTCCTCTGCAGATCTATACCCAAGTCAAGCTCTTCTCACCTCCTCTCACAAAACTCTCCTTTCTCCTGGTGATCTTTTGAATAAAGGTGACTAGAAGTTTACAAAGTCATCCAGGCAAGGATTCATCTTTAGCTGGATACACTGCCATCATAAACGAGTCTTTTTCTGGACACATGTCCAAATGACTCAGTGATCAACTAATGCTTCCTCTCTTCATTCTGCTCATCCTTGCTTCTTTTTCTACTGATGAACTCAGCCTGTAGCTGTAACTTCTGCTGTTAGTCCCCAAATGCAGGCACCTCATATTTCCTATTATTAAATTTCATCTAGCTACTATTACTGCAGTCCTCAAGGTCAAGCTTTTCTCCCCCACAACATTGTGATCTTTTGCTGTATTAGGAATCCTTGAACTGGGTCATCAACAAATTTCATTACAGCAGTGACATTCAGTCACCCCTTCACTACTAAAAAGCACCAATAAAGGGAAACATTCTCCAGAGAGCTCTCTGAGAAATCCAGCCAGAAATCTTCCTCCTGCCTGATGCCCTCTAAATTCATACTACCTACTACCTCCCCTCACCTACGTGTGCAGTTACCTTAATAATGGTCATCTCCTTTAACAGGGGTTCTAGTCTCCCATTTGGCATGAAAACTGATCTTTTTTTCTTTCAAAAACACATTCCCTATTTAAAACAGCAATCAGTTCTTTTTTCACCAGCTGCTCTCATAATGCACTGCCATGACATAGCAAAGGTTAACAATTGCATATTGGTTATGCCAGCTGGTATTTCAGGGGTTTGCGCATAATTGTATTATATTAATCTATTGTATTACTGATTTTAATAACTGGCAAATGTGTCTAATAGTTCATCTTTTTCCTGTCTTCTAGACAGATATAACCATACCAGACTTGAGAAAAACACTCAAATGTCTTGCTGTTAAGCCTGCGACTTTATATGTCTATAAAAAAGTATTAAGATAAAAATCATCTGTTCTCTTTCCAAGATTATAACTGAAAATATGGCATATATTGGTGTATTGGGGGGTTCTTGTTTTTCTATCACACCTATTCCTAAAGCAGAGTATCATCTGCTTGGCAGTATCTTTCCCTTTTATACAACCCTCCTGGTTTTCTGCATGTCCTTTTTCAAGTGAATATTGACCTACAAGGTACTGAACTATGCTCCCACATGATTTGGTTCCTTGTTCAGGATACTCATTCCCGAGACTCTGACTAATCTTGAACTTTAAAAAAAGTCAAGTCTCCCCCACACTTCAGACCCTGGACAAGTGGTATAGCATCAATTCACCCTCACTTCCCTATGCTGCAGGGACTTCACTGACACCCGCCTTCCTTTTGTGAAATATCTAACAATATATATCTACTTTTTTTATACTGCTTAACCACAAAACATGTTATTGATAGTTTAGGGCAGGACTGACTTCAGATAAGGCAAGGTGTGGAAATCAGATCCAAAGTAATTCATGCAATGACAAGTCTGCCCTTTCTGCAGACCCACTGTTTCACCAAACTGCCTAATACAGGAGCTGATTACCACAACCACAGAAACTTTGTTCAGGCCCTCATCCCACAACAGATATCCCTAGATGCTAAGATAGTACCAAAAAGAAGAGAATTATAAATACTAGGGCACAAAATTTTGCCCAAGCTTCTTAAGCCAGGACTACTTCAAGGCCCAAAGTGAACCACTCTATATCAGCAGATTAAAAACAAAACAAAGAAGTACTTTAAATTCAGCTCAAAAAGTAAAATTTAGGCTAAAATAATCAAATATATATTCTAAGCACATCACTCTAGATATTTTTTTTAAAACCATAAGTGTCAAATTCCGCTTGAAGTCGTTTCTGTGCTGTAACTGAATATAGAGGAGGAGGAACACATCTGGTGCCTGCACTGTGCAAATGTATTTATGATTAAATAGAATTGAATACCAAAATCCTGCAATGATAGAATTCATTAGACTAGTACAATGCTGCATAATTACTCTTTTTTTATATCATCCACTGCATGCTTTAAGAGCTCTCTTTACCCACTGATATCAAAGTGCTATGTCATATTTACATACACCCCATATAAAAGGCTGAGGAAGTATTAGACATGTCACAGGGTGACACAGAAAGACAACTGCTGTACAATAACTACCCTGTCAGCAAAACAAGAGAAAACTGATTTAAATTCATTCTCCGGTATGAAACTCTACAGACAGGTACTGGATTTACATTTTGAAAGGAAAGCTGCTTCATACTATAGTAAGGAAGAGCTCTAACATACCAAAATCAATTCATCTCTCCCTTCTACCAGCTCTCCTTACTCAGCTTGCCTGCCTTGCATTACTGGCCCCTTACCAACACACCATCCACAGATTTCCTGATGGACCTTGCTAAGCAAGCATCGCCCTTGGTTCTTTCCTCACTGAAAACATCTTCAAACAGTGCTGCTCACACCTTAGACTTGGAATAAAGCTGCCAGCAGGCAGTGCCTCTCTCTGAACCTCAGCATGACTACCTTTGCTCTACTTCCTATCTACCAAGCCAGGTGTCTCATGACCCCTACCAGGCAGCCCAGTCTCCTCTCTGGCTCATGCAAATTGTAGCACGTGAAGGTCCTAACAAAGGATCCAAGTTCCCCAAGCCACCAAGGAAAACCAGGGGCTCCAATGCCACAAAAACTTGGGCTGACACCAATAAAGAATGGTTGCCATACTTCTTTAAAAATAATTGTCAGATACCAAAGACTTTTGCCATCACTGTTTAATTTTTTCATGTTAAGCCACTCACTGTCTCCTTAAGGCACGCTCCATCTCCTTCTCAGTGCACTCACTGTTCTTCATTGTTCACACAGAGGAGTAAGGGAGCTTGGACTAACTAAAGAACTAAGTTAGATACTAAGGCTGATGGGGCAAACATGCTGGCTGCTCTCCTAGATGGGTCAGGGATGATGCTCAAGCAGCCCAGTGACAATAACAGCCTTTGGATTAGGCTCAGCAGTCAATTATGGAGCCAGCATGGAGATGGCAGATTGGTACAAGGGACAAAGTGACTATCCACACTATCCTCCCCCTTCAAACAGCAGCCAGACACCCGACAAGAGCTTTACTCCAAAGCTGTACCTGCAGCCAAAGAAGAGGCAAGGAAATGGAGACTGATAAAAGCAGTCTGCAGGGACAGCAAGAAGATAGCTGAAACCAACTACTATTTGCACTTATTTCACACCAGCCTACAGGTTTCTAATAAAAAAACCAAAACAATGGCCCTGACCAACCACTTCATTTCCAGCCCTCTCCTAATTGTGGGTTATTTGAACTATGTCCCTGCAGGCTAAGGAAGAGCTGCTCTGCATTAAATATATATTGAGTTCCTAACTAAAATAATCTCTCTCAAATGGTATTTTTATTGTAAATAAAAGCCACAAAAGTTTGCACCTCATGTTCGTTAAGACAACAGAGAAAAATTACATTGAGCAGTTGCAAACAGAAAATAGGCACAAGAAAATCATTAAGCCAAAATTCAGAAGATGCAGGGGTGTCACTCAAAGAGCTGTCCCCAAATGGCACAATAACATGCTCTTTCTAGTAACTGTGGTATGCAGAAAATCTATCTTTCAATAGTCATTAGTACAATTAAGAAATCCATATTCTCAACAAGCTTAAGATTCAGGGGACATGAAAGTTAGGACATTTTTAAACTCTCAGGGACCAGAACAGAAGTTAGGCTGTAATTTGAAGTAAATTAAAAGTAAGTGAAAGTAAATATATATAAACATGAAGTAAATTAAAATAAAGCACTTTTTTAGTAAGTAACTGTGCATGAACTCTTTCATTTTCATCATTTTCTAATCAGTTAATGTTGACAGAGATTTATTTGAAACCTAACTAATTTAAATTTTACATCATGTCTCCTTTCTTTCATAAAAAGCATAAAGGAATCACAAAACCACTTTAATATGCCAAGTAAAATGGTTTAAAAATTCACAAAATGTAAAATTTCAACAAAGAACTTGTCAATGATCACCAAGGAAGAATTTTTCTGATTTGGTTTCACATATAAGAGATAACACCAATTATTGACCTACATATTCTTGATGCAGAGCAAACAAAACACCAGCATCACAGGAATACAAGGCAGTATTTTACTGCTCACAGCTCTTTTTCAAATGTTTAAAAACATCAAACCTTCAATTAGTCTTTTGTATAAGGTGTCAAATTCCCAGAAAGATCCCCATATTTCCAGTTTACTCTTAACTGACACTAGGCAAAAATAGTCCTACAAAAGCAGTCCACAAAATGGCATTGCTACTCAAAGGAAAAAAAAAATAAATAGGCTTGGGGAAGTGAAGGGTCCTACTACAAGGAGCCACATGACCTTGGACTTTCACCAGTGGCCAGGGGCTACTCTGGCACAGCCCCTCTCCCACCAGATGCCAAAGACATCTGCAGCCAGGTCCAGGCACTCTGGAAAAGCCCTGGAAACGCCCTGCCAACTCTCATTTGGAGCCTGCAAAGCACTCAGCAAGGCTGCCCAGAGCCAGATGATGCTGGCAGAGCAAGAGAGGCAGCTCCATCCCAAATACACTTTTCTCCAAGCAGCTCTTGCATGCAAAGCAAAGAGAAGACTGAATATCAGAGGAGCAGTGCCCTGGCAACCTACAGGAAGACAATCCATTTCCCAGAGCTCTACAGTCCTTCCTCCATCATGAGGCCAGACACATCCCTTGCATCCCATGGGAATGCCTACATTTTTCCCAAGAGGAAAGCATGGCGGGACAGATCATCACAGGCTAAACACAACTCTGAGACTGAGACATCAGTATCCCTCTTACATCTCTTTCACTCTATGTGCTTTTGAAAATCATCATCCTAGCTTTCAAACACCAAAACTAAATTTAGTATCATTTACAATGAATAAATAATGTCGCTAACTAAATATTTGCCTCTAAGCTTGAAAGTCTGAAACATTCTAGCACGACATGACACAAATGCCAGTGAAAACAAATGAAAAAAGTAAGACCCTGTGAATTACCTAGATGTGACATCACAAAGACACAAGAACTCCCAGGGTGAAATCCATATCTAAAGGAAAGTATTTCATGTTCTGATTGGTTTTTATTACATGCAAGTGTGACCTGGCTTGGTAGTTTAAACTATTGAAAAGATATAAAACCTAAAAAAGCCCTAAACCAGGTAGGAGGTTTCTTAGATAATTAATCCCAGAACCTTCCAAGAAAATGAAAATATAAAGTCACCCACAAAGATAAGGGCCCCTAAAGTATTATCAGCGTGCACCAGAAATTTAAATAATTTACATTAAAGAGTTTAAAGGAACTACTTAAAGTTCAGTATTTGCCCAAGTCTTTGCAAGATCTGAGTAAAAAGTTAGAGAATTAATTTCAAGTCTGTCTCAAGGACCTAGAAGGCAGTCTGGAGAAAGTAATACAATTTAAAGGTTAAACTCATAGAATCAGCATGAAATCTTCAGAATACATATTTGTATGTTTAAAAGACTTTTTCCACCCTTTGAAGAGTTATAAAAATATTATGAGCCGTATTCCCATATAGAGCGGTTTGGAGAAAAGAAAACAATGTGACAGAGCTCACCAGAATCGATCAGACACAGCGTTGGATATTGCACATCATTTATTGATGTTTCAAAAGTGCTGCTATTAGGCTGCAATTATATTTTGCTTTTTCTTCATTACAAAATTTTAAAAATGTGAAGGGTGTTTTACTTCTCTACTCATCCATTTTTCTAGACAAGTAAGGAGACTCCCAGTCCTTTTTCTCATGAGAACACCTTGTAAACCACAGAAAGCCTACACTGAGAGCTCAAACATTTTAAACTGGAAAAGACAGCACAAGCCGTGTTGAACAAAACTAGCATTTCTGCCATGTTAGCTGGTGACTAGAATCAAATACTCACTCTACAAAGAAGCTGGTGATGGAAATCAAGTATTCATGATTAAAGGAGCTTAAAAATATACAAGCAAAATCCTTCTAATAATTCCCAATGTATTTTAAGTATGCTCATCTCTGGTATTTATAAAACAGATGAAGGGAGTCTCAGCATGCAACCACTTAGTCACAAAAACACTTTGTGAGATGTCCCGCAAAAATGAATGTTCATGCTTTTGTATAGAATGGTTCTTGGAAATGTACTCAATGGAAGCAAAATTAGCAATAATGACAGTCTTACCTGGTCCCAGGGACAGATGATTCCTCCAAAACACATAAAGAGATATCCCATGGCAACAAGACATACCCAGACCACCAGAGAAAATATACGAAGTAGCTTCTTAAATACAGGTTCTACGCAGACAAGGATAAATATAGCAAAAAAAATCGCTAGGGCTGTTGGAACAGTTATTAAAAATGCCACGTGGTCTTCAACTTCCTGGAAACAGAGGAAAATGAAAAGGAAGTTATAAACAAATGTACTTAAAGGTCAGACATCAATAACACACTCTAAATTTATTGTACGCGGAGATGGCAGATAGACACGACTGGATATCTAACGTGAGTTAAATCAAAATAGGATTTCTTTCACAGTAAGAAGCTGTTACATGGAGCCTTGTAACTACTACTGTAACTATTAACCACAACAGCACAACACTTCTTTTACTACTCTGAGTTGCAGCAGGCTGTGAGAAGTGTGTGCAGCCTGAGAGGGGCTGAGCTGGAAAGCTGGTTCCAAGCTCAGCCTGCAGTGGACACACACGGCCCATGGCCAACCATCCAACAACTCCAACTCCACACAGAATGGAGAGAGCCAAAATGCAGAATGGAAGCTTGCAACAGCATGAATCTGCAGGAGAAAGAAACTTCCCCTGAAGCCTGGCATGCCCCTGCAGAACCTCTTCTCTGCTCTGCAGACTGAAAGACCCATCGCATCAGGAGAGGTGCTGGAGCTGATCCAGGCAGCCCCATCTGCTCTGTAACAGCCAACGCAACCACGAGAACGTGACTGGTGACAGCAGCAGGGACTTTCTTGTGAGAGGTACAGAGGTGTGCCTCTGACACACTCCTGAGCGCTGTGCTGCTTTCTGGGGGCTCATAGCAGGGATGTCACCAAGAGACTCCCAAGCTCACAGAACCCACTACTGCCCACTGCTGTAGTTTCACAAGAGCACCAGTGACACGGCCAGGAATAGTCTGAGCAATACCAAGACAGGTTGCAGAGGGTGATGGTAAGGCACTCTGGAATGCAAGTAGTTTTTTCACCAATCCTCACAAAATTAAAGTTCCCAGAGAAACAGAACCTCCCTCCATTCCACTCCTACAAGTTTGATGCCAATACCAGAAAGAGATACTCTGAGTCTGAAAGGGGACTGAGAGTCAGCAGGAAAAGGAATTCCAGCCACTCTAGCCAGTATGTTAGCTCTGGGGGCATGGGCAGTAAACAAGAGATGTGCACCTAGGATCCCATCACACAGATGTGGTGGGATGGCTCCTATGACAGGAGTGCTGGAATGGAAGAATACTGGCTCTTCAGGAAGGAGAGGAGAGGGGACACATGGAGGGTGTGTGTGTTTCCCTCTATGTCAATGACCAGTAAGAATGCATGGAGCATCCCCTGCCAGGTGATGGGTGAGGAACTGAGGCCTTCTAGGCTGGCTTAAAGGGAGAACAGAGATAGGCAACATTACAGTGAGGGTCTGCTACAGGTCACCCAGCCAGGGAGACTGAGAAGATGAGGCCCTCTATAGACAGACAGGAACAGCCTTGTGTTCACAAGTCCTGGTCCTCATGAGGAACTTCAGCCACCCCAATACCTGCTGAAGGGGCAACACAGCAGGGCACGAGCAATCCAGGCTGCTCCTGGAATGCACTCATGATAATTCCCTTCTCCAAGTGATGCAGGACACGTTGTGTGGGGCTTTGAGCAGCCTTTTTTAGTGGAAGGTATGCCTGCCCATGGCAGGAGGGTTAGCACTAGGTGATCTTTAAGGTCTCTTCTAACCCAAAGCACTCTATGATTTAACATTATTTGAAGCAGATTGAGAAAACTGTAAATCACCCTGAACAATGAAGCTGTCAAAATGCCTCACAAATCAACTACGTCCATAGCTCTATAAAAGCCTTTTTGACAGTGACAGTTGAAAGGTACTACATGTTTTGATTCTGCTTAAAGTATTTATCTGGAAGTACAGACTCTAGATTACATATATGCATTTTCTCCTAGCAACTGCTTACTTTGAAATGTACAAACAATGCCCAGAGCAAGGACTAGAATTTAACAAGAAGTAAGATTCAGAATATTCAATATTTAAATTTATATACAGAACTTACTTGGAAGCTACTACACGAACATCTTTAAATCATCTAATGATGGGTGCATAAAAAAAAAAGAAATATTTGATTTTCTATTGCTGTACATGTTCAAAAGTACGCTTGGTTGAAATACAACAGCATTATATCAAAGTACAGTCACAGGATCTTTAGTCATTCCCCAGCTGTTATGAATTCTAACAGCCTCATTTGCAGCAACAAGGATTCCCAAAAGCAGGCCCCAAATGTTTCTGCTGCAACAGTAACCACAGACTTCATGCAGAAAATGTAGATTCATTTTTCATGGTGAAATCTTCAAGAGAATCTGAAAGTACTTATTTGATGAAAGAAACATTTATTTTTCCCTTATTTGTAATTGCTTCCTTAGTGCCCTGTTAAATCTTGTTTATTGATGGATTTTCAACTTAAATATGTAACATTTTACTTACAAGTATCTCAATATGACTTTTTTCCTCTTATGTATAAAAGATTTGCTTCAATTAAATCAAAAGTAAAAATCTCCAAATAAATTTGTAAATTTCCAAATATTTCCAAATATTTACAAATATTACCTGCCATCAGCAGGTTTTTTGGGGTTTTTTTTTGCTTTTTTTCCCTGATCTAGCAAGTTTTACAACTTGATATCTAGAGAAACTTGCTGTAAAAATCTGCTCCCCTTCGCTGTTCCCATTTCTTTATTTTTCTTGCAGCCTTGCCTGCCCTGCGCACCATGACACCCAGCTGCTCCCAGCTCCAGCCCAGGAGCAGCCACCATCCTGGCAGGCTCAAACCAAGGGAAACACCACAATATACCCTGCCCTGCCTGGCAAAAATCAGCTCATCTTTCAACTCTTCTTATTTTTAATTCTCTTTTAAATATATGAATTTATGTAACTGTTATTGCGATACTGACAATCACAGTATAAGCAAAAGAAGTGTCAGGAATTTTTAAGTGGTGATGCTAACCCTGAAATGCAAACACTAAGCTTCCAAATATCAAACACACACACAAAGGCTTTCAAGAACTTGGGTAGTCACACTGAAAAGAAAATTATGGCCTTAAATTTAGGCAGAGAGGTAAATGTCTGCAAGACTACAGAGCTGGACAGAGTAAGATATGTGCCATCTTGCATAGTAAGAGTAAAAATATAAAACCTACCTACTAGCAGGAAGAACCACTGATTTATATTATCTGAATGTTGTGTTTTTTGATCAATCCCATCTCTGAAACTTGTTTCAGTTAATTGATTTATTAAGTGGCACAACCAATGTCAGCTCAGTTAACACCAAAAGCATTTAACTTCAGCCTTTGTCTTCTGCACTTCAAGGTGGGATTGCCAAACTCTGGTTGCAAGAGACAGGTGCCACAGGCAACAGGACAACATCAACTTCCTTGTACCATCTGTCCCACAGCCCAAGTCACAGCACCAAAGGAAACCAAAAACTCCTGGAGTAAGCCAACACTGCAAAACCACATATTTAAATGACTGGAAATTGGCATTTCAGTGATAAGGATCATGCTACAAACATACTAGCAAGAAAATCCAGATGCACTTCAACTGCATGCTTCTCTACATCAGTAAAAAAGTAATAAAACTACTGTACTTTCTGGGAGGATTTGGCTTTATAACAGATCAACAATATTTAAATGTCTGTTTAGAGCACATGTATGCTCATGCAGCTACATATATTTATATGTATTCTATAATTAGATCAATCCATCAAAATGTTCCAAATTAACAGCTACTCAATTTCCTCTTTTTATGTGTACCCTGATCTCAACACTTAGCTGAACTATTTCCATCACTAAATCTAAAATTTTATTTTTGCTTTCTCTCCTTCTGTGGTTGCCTACTACACACTTTTACATTTTGATTTAAACGCATGCAAAGAAGAAAAAAAAAAAAAAACAACATAAACAAAACAAACAAAAAAAAAACAGACCACATAGTATCAGCTCCTGAGCACAGGTGACCTCCCTGAGCTGACACAGGACAACATCTTTCTGCTGTCACAAGCTGCGTGCATCCCACCATACCCTGTACAAATTCTGAAGTAAAATAGAAATTTAAAGACAGAATATACATTAGGCGATTTATAAAATGTATGAGAAAATAAAACTTTATTATAATTTGTATCCTTTACAGAAAGCCTTAATGTGTACAGGAGGATTTTCACAATCCTGCCCTTAGAACACATGCTAATGTCAGCTCAAGAAAAGCAGGCCCTGTAAGGCAGAGATTCATTTTGGAAACTACTTTGAATATTTCCCTATTACTTCAGAGGACGTAAATCTTTGTAGAATTGTAACTTTAAAAGCAGGACATTTAGAACTTGCAGCTTCCTGATCAATATTTGCAATTATCAGTGTGTTTAGCAAGTTGGCTGTTGCAAAATCCTGAAGGTTAGCTGTTCTGTTACCCAAACCACTTCCCAAAGAGGTGGGGAGAAGAAGAAAACACAAACCCAAACACTTCGCTTTTTTTTTTTTCCCCCCACTAGTTTCAGAAATTAATACACCAGAGGTAATGAATTAAAATATCAGCATGACACTTTTGAACATAATGGCTAAGCCTGCAATAGATGGATCTTACCTGACAGCTGTGTTTCCCTGAGTGTTTTCTATCTTGCTGTCTTTTAATTATTGAAGAAATTAAAAAGTCTACTGTCAGAAACTTTTCCAATTCCCACAGATTCTTCCAAAGTGTGATAATCTTGTTATCACCAGTAAAATCTGAAGAGTCACTTTCAATCATCTTTCTAAAACCCACAACCTTCTCTCAATCTACATCCTGTTCTTTCCTAGATAATGTCATGCCCTCAGTTTAATTTTAAACAGCAAAGCTGCTGTAAAGCACTTCATTGTTATACATAAAAACATAGTCAGATGAAATAATCCATAAAAATGAACAAATAAGCAGTTAAAATGCCAGTTTTAGCATAAAATCTTTTAACATGGTCCCTCATTCTTTTGACACTTCTTTATTCTTTTTGTTTAATGGAATTCAACAGTAGTCTCTATACAGAGGACTCCTGCTGGGATCTGAAATATCACATGTTTTGAATTAACTCAAACCATTTACTACATTAAACTCTTACTAAAATCCCTTTTTGTTGAGATCAATGAAACACATTCTAAATGCAAATATAAAACCAAGAGAATAAAGTTCATCAGACAGTGATTTACTTTTTTATTTCATACATCTATTCAATTTTCAGTATCCTCAATTTCATGCAGCTATTTTCAAAAATGTTGAGTGTTAGAAGAAATGTTACAGGGCTCAAGGATTACTAATTTGCTGACCTCTCAAGCAAACATCTTCCTTTAACAGGACTGACTGAAAGAATTTGTTGAGTTGCCTCTGCAGCAAAAACTGCCCATTTTTCCTGTAAAATCTTTTCCAGGACTTCAGACAATGATTTTCAGAAGACATAATCACCCTTCTCTTTGTAAAACTGGACAGCATTTGAATTCTTTAATATCTCAATAAATATTTCTCTACAAAATCTGCAAAAGTCTTCTGGCTACTTGTGACCCCTCTCCTATGGTTTTATATTTTGGTGAATTTGCTTATGGCTGACTGCACTGTGTGCCATCTGCTAGACAGCTGGAAAAATCTCCATTTTATTAAGAGGTGTCATGCCCTGCTCCTGGCCAAGTAGCTGTACAATTTCATCTAGGATTTCATCATTTAGGACAACTGAAAAGTTGTTGCCAGCAGTCTCAGGTTTCTTTTCCATCAATTCCATTAGTATTAGTCCATCTCCACTTCAGAAATTGTGCAGTGTCTTTAAGGCCAGATCTCTTTCCAATACCACATGACGTTTTCTGGATCTGCAACCCAGAAAGACTCTTCTGCCTTTGGTGCCCACCATTTATCTTTCATAACATAAAACTTTGCTTGTTAGTCTTGCTTAGCTGCATGGTTAGGAGCTTTCCTAGGAGCCTTTTTTTTTTTTTTTAATCTTCCATTGAGTTTTGTGCAGCATATTCAAGGACATTAGCATAAAACTAACTAACCTGTATCTTTTAATCAAACTGTCCTGAAGTTTGTGTCAATGAAGCTTTTCATTTTCACTAAGGCCCTATGTAACTGCATGCCTGATTTTTTTTTCTCTTTGATTCAGCATTCCCTGTCTAGCTTAGCAGATCAATGATAACAGCATCAGGCCCAAATCCAGTTGTTTCATGATGTCTGTTGTCTTGAGAAATTCAGTTCTGTCTATTAATGAGTCTGATGTGCAGTCTGCACTTGCTGTTAGTGCCCAGAGATCTGACTCCACACTGGATGCATGTCAGTCCAGCCATTTGCACATCACATGGATCATGTGGCATTACAGCTGCCCAGCTGCTGTGCGATGTTGCACGTAACCATGAGCAGCAGCTCTGCATCCATGGCCACACTCTACACAGTTTTGTATTTGTTAGTACATGGGAACATAACTGGAGCAGCAAGATTTCATCCAAACCCTTCAGATGACATCCTGGCCACCTGAAGCCTTTCCCCAGGCTTGAAAGCCATGAACCATGTGCGCTGTAAATGGGTTCCCCATATGAGAAGTGTGCTGTTTTGAAACAGCGCAGCACTTCTGCTGCAATCCAAACAAGAAGTCTTCTTTGGCATTACAAGCAAAATGTGTGAGCACACAGGACCAACAGTGACCATACAGTGACCAACCATGCAGGACCCATCTGACCACACACATGCCTGACATCAAGCCAAGCACTTCTGGCCAGTGGATTTTTTTTTTTTTTTAGTAAGTCCAGTTACATATAGATATTATTTATCCTCTCAATTAGTCAGTAGAAAATTATTGCATCCAGATTTTTCCAAGTTTGCCTGCTAGCTATAACTGAACCTCACCTGCTTCAGTGTTGTAGCAACGATTATCAGGAACACAAAGTCTTGACACACCAGAGATCAAGGATTTCTCTGTTTAATGCAAAAAACATCAGACCTCACAGAGGGTTTGGAAAGGCTCTTTGGAGGTGCCAGGGCTGCTGTGCAAAGTAACAGTAACATACAAAGTTGGAAGAAAACTTCTGGAGGCAAAATATTTGTTGCTAGTGAAGAAAGCAGAGAACTATTGTAGCATTCCCAGAAATGCTCCCAAAAAAACCAACTGGTTGGCAAGCAAAACTTAAATAAGCAGCTAAGAAAATGTGTTCAAAAGGCAAATCAAAGAAACCGGGATATTTGGGGAATAGGGATTTTGTCTCTAGAAAGCAACTAAGCTTAAAAAAGAAAATAATGAGTTTGATAGCACTTCCAACATCATAGGAAAACATTCAAATTGCATGTTTTAGATTGATTGTTAAAGAAACAGAGTGCATGGTTTAAGAGACGCAGAATTGTCAGGGAGACCAGTGAGTTTAACTAAATGAAAGGACAGAAGTTGATTAAACTCAGCTAAGAAGGTTTCAGCAAAGGAAAGGCAGAACAGACTCTCTTTAAAATCTGGCAGGGAAATAAGACACCATATGAAAGGACACACTCTTGTCTACAAGGCTAGGAAGCTAGATGGAAGAACTAAAATGCCCATTGTTGAAGCACTACTTACACAACAGTCTTACTGGAAACTTGGTGTAAAAAAGACCATGAGCAGAATAATGAAAAAGTAGAAGAAGACTGAAAGTCATACTTTTCTCCAGAGACTGAAGAAAGGCCTGTATTAACAGTCAAAGAGAATTAACAAATAGTATAAAGTGGCTATGAGCCAAAAAAAAAGATAGTGAACAGCAAAGCCTCAAAAATAAATTACTTAGAGAACTGGTTATCATGCAGATATAAGGAAGGCTGTCAAAGAAGAAAACACAGCAGGTCAAGGGACACTTTAGTGACTCCCAGATGGACTTGTTAAGCATCACAACAGCAGATGGAAGCTGAGATCACAGTCTGTGTCTCATGCACCACTGAAAAACAAAACAAGTACACAGACAAAAAAACCCACCCAGACGAAGAAAGAGAAAACAATCTTGAGATCAGTCTGAGCTCAAGAAATGGAAAGAACCTGGTCCACAAAATATTGCTATTGAGGAGCTTCTTTATAACAATGACAAATCATTGTTAAGCAAACAAATTAAAAATAAAACCTAAACACTGAAATTGAAAGGGGGAGCTATAAGATCACAGATTAAAATCTTTGTAGGTAGCCTGAAGACACTATAAAACTCAGAGGCAAAGGGCAAAAGCTAATCAACTCCCCTAAGCAACTTGAGAAAGACCAAAATACAACCACAGAATGCCTCAACATCCAAGTAAGGAAGCTTCTAAAAATTATCTTCCATAGAGGGAGAAAAAAAATAAAGAAAAACCTGACAGAGTATAATAAAAAACGATTTAATATAAAGACTCAATAATGCAGACCAAGAAAAGAACTTCTTTGAGAAATTATTTTTAAGAGTATACAAATAAGTAGAAAATTCTTTTTGAAACATAATCACGAGTTGGCAGCCTGCTAAAAGACTTCCAAACAGATGATGTAGGTATTACAAAGAACTAGAGAAGAAAAGACTGTAGCAGAAAGGGTTTGGGTTGTTTGGTTTTGTGGTTTTTTTTGTTAATCTGTTTTCAGTGTGGGATAATTCTCACTCCAAAATAATCTATGCATGGGGAATAAATCAGCAAGTCTGTCTCAAACTGGAGCATTAATGTAAGGCATTGCAGACAAAAGCAGAAACATGAAATGTTAAAAAAAAAAACACCACAAGCAGTCAGGATTCACCAGAAAGGGCCCATAAGACTTAAAGAAGAAAGAGCTAAAACTGTAGTAGCATGTAACCTGCACCCAAAAGTTCCACAGTATCCAAGACAGGCATGTGATGTAATGCCAGTCTCTCCTGGGATCCCCCTCAAAGACCAAGGGAAGTACCAGCACGTCTGGCATCTACCCTAGGAAAAATTGTTAAAAACAAAGGCACCAAAATCCTCAGGAATCCTATGGTATATGTTCAAAATATGCATAAACAGTTTGGAAAAGGGCTGAACAGCAATCCAGCAAAGATGAGGGTCAGCTATGAAGAAACACAAAAGAATCTCATAAGAGTTACTGTGGAGCAAGAAAATGGCAGATGGATTGCAGCAGAGATTTGTGTGCAGAGATGCACCTCAGCCAGAGCAATCCTAACTTTATACACAAGACAACAAGCTCTTGGCTGGCTACTAGCACTTAGAGATATTTGGTGTTTACCATAGCTAGACCCATGAAAACATCACATAGGTGCCCACCAGCTGTTGCAGAATTCCTCAGGGAAGGTGGACATGATGTCTACCTAGGCCTTGAACTACCCGAGCTGAGGCCTTCACAATGGCCTGAGTGAGGCCTTGAAGCCTGTGACACAGCTAGAAATTCTTAGCCAAGTGTGGCGCAGTTAGAAATTAGTAGTTAAGGTGTCAGGGAAAGATAATAAGGTTGTGAAGGTCACTGAATAGAATTGTTAGTAAGCACCTGATAGCCACCTTAAGAGTAAGTAAAATAAAGTGTGTTTTCTTCTCACTGTATGCCAGCGAAAAGCCACTGTAATTGTAAACTATACAGAAATGTATATAAGCAGCCATCTTAGCCAAAATAAAGCAGAACGTCGTTGTTAACCACATTGGCTCAACCTGCGTTCTCTTTATACTCCAACTTCTCTTTATCTCAGGCAACCCTGCAATAACCAGCAGTCAAAAAACAACCCAAAATGCAGAACATCACAATGCCTCCACCTCAATGCATGATGAACACCATAATTCTGGTTCAATCACCACTTCCAAATGAACGCAAAGGAAGAAAAGGTAGTTTTCAAGAGTAGTCAAAGCTGCAACACAATAGCTATATTCTGAAGGAGTAACACCTGGTTTTAAGGTTTCTCTTCTCTGCATGGAGTCAGCACAACTGTCCTTTAATCCAGCTCTTTTGATGTTTAAAGGTAGTATCCATCTCAAGCCAACAGGAACAACTCCACTGGAGTACCTGCATGCAAAGGTGTAGCCAGAACCCCATGAGCTTGTGACAATTCCTACTGTATCATATGCCATGGAATAGGGAACAGACACCTATTCCTGTCAAAAACATATATAGCAGAACCAGGATGTGTGGGCCTGTATATTTTAAATTCAAAAATATGCCTTGTGCAAACACCATGTACTCAACCTGAACAGTGAATGGGTTTTTTTTATACATCCTCATTTGCCACGTCAGCAGTTGTCTCTCTCTTGGTTTTATTTTCCATCAATTTGTGTCCTCTCCTCTTGTTAACCACATGTCAGATAAAATCTGCCAGTGCATACAACTATGTATTTAATAAGCTGGGGTTCAGAGGGCCCAGGAACAAGGTCAGGGAATATGAACAGGATTGCCATGCCTTTCGGTCATCCAGCAGCATCTCAACCTTCTCCTTAGGCTGGCAATTATCAAAAACTTCACTTTAAAACATGTAGCAGCATAAAAAAACAGGATGGTCACACCCAATTACTACTGGCTACAACACTCAGCTGGGTGCACTTCTAAAATTGTCCCACTCAATGGCAGTAGCTGGCAGCCACAGAAGATAAACCATGTCCCAGAGAGCAAGAACAGTTAATTACATTCTGCTCCCTGAAGTGTCCCCTTCAGAAAAGGGGGGGATACAACATGCAGAAAAGTGAGCAAAAATCTCTACTTTGATGAAACTAATTATTTCAGGCTCCAGAGGTAATTAGAACCTACTCACATCATTTATTAATTTTTAATATACATATAGTGATCAAAATACCTTTCTTGCATACTTTATTCTACATGCATTGGTTCTGACTTCCTCTCCAAAAAGCTGGGTTAATAACTCAGTTTATCTTGTTTTTCAGATATTCTCAAAATTCTTCCTCATATTATGGAAACACTTTTAAAGAAAGTCTCCAATAAATGCAACTTCTATTTATACAAATCACAATACATGGAAGATAAACTGAGTAAAACACTTAGGAAGAACGTATATATTTGTAGTTAAATATATTGAAAACATGTATTGAAAAAGCTCCATCAGCTAAACATTATGGATAATATAATACTTCGCAACACTCAAAGACATGTTTTTCAGATTAACTGCACTGTAACATGTATTAAAAGTAAAATTATGGCCTTTCTTGTACCCATATAGGTTTGTGGAAGTCAGAAGTACTCATTTGACTCTTTGAGTTATTTAGTAGTGACAGTTAAATATTTTGGCTGTCACTTTTAAATCAAAGCTAAAAGGTGGCTTTCCCTCACCACTTTCCTCCTGACAGAATAACTTGAGATTCTGGCTGTAATCAAGAAAAAGTGTCAAGATGCAAGTCATTTAAAAGTAAGAATAACAAAATTTGAACTAGGGAGCACATGAGCTTCTGCACATAAGGAAACTACTCATTTTAAGGGTCTGTTTAATGAAGAAAAAGGTACACTTAAGCTTCTCTCTCCAACGGATCTTTTAAAAATACATTTTGCAAGACTATTCCTAAGATTTAATGAATTGGCATAATAGAGTAGCATGAAAAATGGATTTAATATTGAAAGCCACTACTGTCATTTTGTAATTACTTTTCAAGTGTTTCCTAAGGTTGTGCAATTACATACTAAACACCATTATTACTACCGCAACAATGTTTTTAAAGTTTACTCCCCTAAGGATACTTTCTGCACTCTCATATGTCTCTCAGTTAAACTGACTTCAAATCTAAGAGATTTATTTCATTTTTGACTCTATGATCAGGACCACATTCTGCAGTAGCTATTATTGCTATTATGATAAAATTTCAAATATAGGTTACAAACATGTTAACTTACATTTAAAATATAACTACCAAATAACATCTCAGGAATAAAACTTCAGACTTAATCATAGGAAACAGGGCAAAACAGATTCTGCAAATACAGGCACTTTTGTGTTAGTTAAAACAAATGTAGATGTGTCAGTTAGGGACACAGCTTAATGGTGGACCTGGCAGCGCTGGATCAATGACTGGATTTGATGACCTTAAGGGTCCTTTCCAACCTAAACAATTCTATAGGAACAGGAGCACTAGCAAGCAGGTGCTGAGCCAAGTTCAAAGAGCATCTGTATTCCTAACACTTCCAGGAAATAACGTGTTCAAGTCCTCAGCATGAAATTAGTCTTGCTGGAAAAGGAGCTGGGGGGAAAATCTAGTCTTCCTGGGATTTTCTGCCAGACTGATCAAGGTACTAGTAAATTGGAGAAAGGTATATGGACATTTTACCTGGAATCAAAGGACAACAATCCCATTTATCCAGTCAGCGAGCAGATCCACTATGCCAGCCATAACATTTAGGGTCTTTAAAAGGCACCACAACACACAGTTCAGCTGTGAGGAGGCAGGTGGAAAAAAGTAAGTTCTAACTACTTTTGCAAACTTTACTGAGCAGCTCTGAGAAGCTATTTGGGAAAGAGGTGGGCCAGAGCACCTCTCATCCCAGCTGCTCTCTCATGTAAGCAACCAGAAGCCATTGCTCCTGCACTCTGGAGCACACCTTCCAGTTAAGAAAACCTTCAAAACTAGAACCATGGATGGTGAAAGAAGAGAATGCTCAGACTAACACATCTTCTTCTGTGATCATTTTGTCTGTGACTCCCAGACATAAGCCTGGAACAGGGTCACACCAGAAATGGCAAAGGGTTTTTCTATCATATATGCACCACTAACAAAAAGAGTTCTGTTTAGAGAAAAGATAAAGAAAATGTTTGTATACAGGTTGGTGAGACAACTGGGAGAGTAAGTGTAGACATAGCCTTACACTCCTCCATACACATGGTGCAATAATCCCTTCAATTTTCAGCATCACCTGAATAAGGTTCAGTGTCTGAAGGTTGTTTATCCAAGATATAAAAAGAAAATATATCGAGAAGAAAATGCATGGAGCTGTTTTGGGTTTTAGGTTTTTTCATCAGGCTTGATGCTCAAAGAAAAAAAGAGTCAGGGAAAAAAGGGCAGAACTGTGCCAATTCACTTATTTTTGTATCCAGATCCCCCCAAAAGAGAAGTTTAATCTGTTGGCATCTTCTCATCATCACAGTTCAATATGGCTTGAGCTGATTCTTTTCAAAATAGTAGCAGAAGCTACTATGGCAGCACATAATTATTTCTGATCACAACTCAGCCGTGACTGGGGAGGTAGGCACAGAAACAAACACTTACAGGTGTTCAACTGCACTTTGTCCCCATGATGCCAGCACACACAGCTGCTCAAGAGATTTGCAGAACACATCTATCTGCGTGAAGTGTCCAACAGTTTGGAGTCATGCACGGAGCATCCTGGAAGACTCCAGTGACCACTACTGTTATAACAAGAAGTTTTCCTAATCACAGTGTAAACACAGGGACTCTGATCTCTGGATAAGGTCCTTAATCTAGAAGAGCTCTCGAAGGCTCAAAGAAACATATTCACCATTTTGTAGGAGTTTTAAGATCCCCACAAATGGGTTGGATATATCTATCCACAACAAGGAACGTGAAACCAATTTATAAAAATTTAAGGAAGATAAGCAGGCAGGTATTCACAGCTCCATGGCAGATCCACTATGAAGTTGCTGGTACAGGATTTGTAAATCCACATACCTGGCTTGAGGCTGATAAAGACAGCAGACAATCAGAGCCCAATCCATCATCTGTCTTATTCCCATTGCACATCAGTAAACAACAGCTCTAGTCAGTGTGTTATTTATCATTTCTGTCAGCTGCACTAATGATTAGCAGTTGTGGACCCGCCATTTTGAGTCACAATTCATGGCATTAAGTAAGTTTTCTATTGCCAAGGTATTCATAAAACTTTAATTTATTAAGATTATAATTAAAGGCTAAGCATTTTTCCAATATTGCCACACCCATAGTTTTATCTAATTCTTATTCAGAATTTAGGTTGTTCAATACAAAAGATGAAACCGAGGCATGGAAAGTGAGGTTGCCACCAGCACCTCATTAACTTGATGGCTCCGCTTCCAGGCTTGTTAGGGACTGGCAAATGAGACAAGCTCTTAGCAGCAATAAAAGTAACCACAGATGTACTGCGGGTGTCATTAGCAAATGAAAGTAGTAGCAGCCCAGACTGATGTAGTACTGAGGACTGAAACCAGACAGAAAGCCAGGCAATTCCTGCTTTAGACAGGAAGATACAGCAACCTTTCCTGCCTGACTAAAGAGGTAATACTGCCTTAAAAACATCACCCTCAGAGAACATCAGAAGGAACATCTGGCAGGGACAGCAATATCCTAAGACTGTATCAAGTAACCAGCAAGTCTTGCTAGAGGAATATATTGCTATATGCTGTCTAGAGACAAGAAAAAAAGAATTAGAAACATGGGATTTCCTCATGGAACATTTTAATAGGGGACTTGAAAGCAGAACTGTACAGTCAATTATAACTGGAATTGTGGAAAGAGAAGGCATTCTAAATACATTGATGCTTATTTTGAATTCCTTCTCATGTTGGTAGTAGCAATAGTATGGCAGAAATAGTTCAAGGAGAGGTAGGAGACCTCCTGAGCACAACAACCATAGCATCAAGCATGCAAAAAACCTCTGCTTGTCCTTCAATTAGTGGGGGTTTTCTTACTTCATTACCTTTGCTGTAATTTAGCTTTCTTCTTGGGGGAATGACTATATCGGAGTTTGAAAACACTATAACAGATGCTTTGGCTTACTTTCAGTCTGCAAGGATTCCAAGGAACGTTTTCAGACCTTGGGTATTCTTGGACTTTGGGAAAACAGTTGGTGCTCTTAAACTAAAAAAAATATGTAAATTACACAGGGTTGATCTCAAAAGAAATCCTAAAATTGAGAGTACAAATGGTCTTATAGTATGGCTGTATTTTTATAACAGACCATCTCAAGAACACAGATACAAAATCACATCATCAGTGTGGTGACCTTTTGGTGTGGATGGATGAATTTTTCCGAGGCAGACTGATGAGATGACAACATTACCAGAGGTAGACATCAGATGCTTTTAGAGAATGATGAAACATGCTAAAACTACTTTTTCCACATGGACTTGGAAGACTTCTCCCCCTTCATCTCAGGATGAGATTCTGATCATGGAAATCTGGAAGGGCTTGGACAATTCCAGTTTTTACCAGAAACACCAAGAATACATTTCAGGAATAACACTAATTAGAGGGAAGGAGGATTTGCTGTCCTTCTGACCAAGGGCCCAAAGAATAGGCACACCTCAGCTCAAGCCCCAAGAGGCTTACAAGACTCTCCTGATCTCCTTCCACAGAAACAGTTCTCTGCCAACCAGATTGGCAGCTAGGAAGTTTTCACATACTCTTTCAGAATGAGGGAGCTACTTCTTCCATGCAGGATCAGCTGACAGTAAATTCACTCAGTCTGAACAATTCCAGAAAACAGCCAGAAAACCAATTCCTGCAGAACGTACATCTGCCATGCAGCAGGTACATCTACCTAGTTAATTGTACTCCCTCTTTAAGAACCATTGACTACTCCCCTTTTTGCTACTGAAGGTATTTGGGTATATCAGTAAAATAGATGTGCAACCAACCTTTAGTTCCTTGAATTTATAAATCCATAAAAAGGTTCAGGAATCTAAACTGAGCCTACCAGCATGACCTTGAGCTTCTCAGGAACTTCAAAGAAGTGGTTGAGGGGGCAACTAATACCTCTGCTCCACAGTCCTTAGGTGGCTGACCCAGCACAGTCTCAGAGTGCTTTGGAAGAGGGAAGGCAACACCACACCACGTTGCAGAAGCACTTTTTGCTCAACACGTGGCTGAGGACACCCTCAAGAAACACACACCAACACACCACAGCCTGCACACCAGCAACCACATCTTAAGAGCTTTACAAGGTCACATGTGGCAGCAAGAATTTGGGAGGGAGATAAGGGCTGCAACTAATGTTAGCACCACACAGCAGGCTTACAGGTCCTGAGCAAGAGGAACAGGCCAGCCAAAGAGAAAATACATGTATCTGGTAGCAGACCATGAACCGTAAGTTTTCAGGAAAGCAACAGAAAGAAGATCCCAACAGGTTTAGATCTTCTCCCACTTAAAACACAAGTGCTAAAAGATTTTGATATCCCTGCAGCGTAGGTTCTTACTGAAGCCTGTATCTATGGACTAGGCACTCTTTAAGTCCAGAAAAATGCATGGATAAAGGAAAGTTATGGCCTTCCAATAAACTGGAAACATTTGGGCATCACCCCTGTCTTCAGAGTTCTTGTTTAATCATGTAAGAAACTAATCACAACATCAGATATTTCAGGTACACTCACAATTTGCACTATGAATTTAAAAATGGCTTTCTTTTCAATCTCCTGCAAATTGTGGTTATAAGAGTTATGCTCCCGCCTGAGACAAAACTGCTCTAGATACCACTAAAAATGGCCATAAGCTTTTAGTACTAAAAAGGGAGAGATGGGCGAATAATGAGCTTTTCATATATATTGCATTGAAAGAACAACATAATAGTCAGAGAGAAAATGAAGCTGACCTCTGGCATTTCTAAGTCCTGAAAGGCTTTCACAGGTCTGAAGAAATAATTTACTCTCTATCGATTAAAGCAGCAGCTAAACATGGATGGCTGATCTCATTTTGCCAGTTTGCAGTTCATGCTAGGTAGAGAAATACAGAGGATACTCTGACACAGGAAATTCAAAAGTTGATACTATCACTACATTATTTAAAACTGCAAGCTGTGAATGGTCATGGTTCAAGCTGACTCTAGAAGTTTTATATCTAGTGTTTGAGGAGACAGAGTGCTTAATTCCAAAGGTCAAAATCACAATAGTTCTCTGAAACAAAAGCGAAATCTCCCAAGAAACCTCTCTCAGTAATAACAGCAGTACATTGTCTGAAAGAAAAGTAATCAGATTTCCAGGCACACTTTGTAAGTAATCTTGTTTACTGTAATTTTGCAACAGCTTTCATAAATTTTTCATTTGAAATCAGGAAGGCTAAAGCTTGTATTCTGACAGGTTGAAAGAACTGAGTAAGTAAAATACACCCTGTGTGGCTGGCTGTGTTTGGGGACACTTAAGAATACTTTGCCACATGAAAAAAACACTAAAAAAGGGCAACTCAAACATCATAGTGATATATTTTAACAACCAAATAAAACAATAAAATAGAAGGAAAACCTCCTCTCACTTCCATTGATTTCCAAGTTTTTTTAAGACAGCCTAGAACATAAAAATGGTTCATGCTTCATGAATACCCATCCTAACAATGTCCAATCCCATGTTCCATGTTCTAAGCTCTTTTACGAAGCACAAGCAAGAAATCCAAATTGAGTGTTACAGTGAGTCATTTTTCATTTTTGTCTCCACAACAGGCTTAAGTAATTTTCAGTGAAATCTTAACTGCTTTGTACAAAATCTAAAGGAAACAACTGTTAAGAAATATTTCCCCTAACTTCAGATGCATAGCACAGATCTGCACAGATCTTTCCCACTCCACTTCCATTGGGCCTTCTCTACAAAATTAAGTCTTCTGTCAAAACAATCACATATGTACAAGTTGTGCAAAATGAAAAATAAGGATATTAATACCAGCTTTTGTGGCTCAGACATTCCTAACTACAGGTCCTTCTTATATCACAGCCACAAAAAAATGACTAAAATTCCACAGCTCTATAAAATGTGTCTCCCTTATTCAGATGCGGGAGAAACAGATCTAAACCTTCAGGAATATTTTAACCACAAATGTAACCAGAAACTAGACCATAATAAAGTGCTTTGAGGTGAAATTCTGGGCAGGGCTCCATAGGATTTTATCCAGCATCCTGTGGCTGGAAGTCCATATAGGCAAGCTTTCCCTCTGCCTGAAGTTACTTTTATCTGTCGACTGGAAACTTCGATGAACCCCACCTCTTTCTCCACTCACCCATCCAGTTGTTAGCTACAGGAAGATAAAGGCTCAGGAAAAGGGTTTTTAAAGCATTTTTTTTCCTCTTCCGGTATGTCTGGAATTCCAAATGCAGACTGAGCTATAAAATTCACTCTTTCTGAAGAACTAACGCCTGGCAAGACTCAGCCAGCTCACAGTTTTGTTTCCATAACTTTCAGCAGTCCTTCCATCTGGGTCCAGTTTTATGCCAGCTTCATTACTGTGAAGGATTCACCCCAAGAAATTAAATTACCAAAATAACCACATGCAACTTGTAAACAAGCTGTAGACCATACCACAACTGAAAAGTACAAAATTTAGTGCTAAACACTGTCAAGCCCAAATTCTGCCACCCTGACTGTGGGTAAGTACAGTGTACATCTCCACAGGTAACTCTGCCTGTCAGACTTCCAATTCCACTTTCCAACAGTCCCTTCAGCCCTGATGGGGCAAGCACCCACATTTACATACTAGAATGAGATAAGTGGTGAAACCTGTATTTGGCACACAGAGCTCCAAAATTTAAACCCCTGGACATTAAATAACTGAATTAGGAAGCATCACCATTACTGGCCTCACTTTTACAACTGTTTTCTATTAAGTAGGAATGGTTGAACAAAAAACTTAAAATACAAACACCAAAAGGAAATAAACCACCAATTGACCCAAAGCTTAGCTAATCCTGCAGGCAGTTCCTGCAGGTTTTAAGACAAAAGTTTGATCAAGCAACAAAGCAGGATTCTCTGTATAAGCAAACACTCGCTGCAGTGCCTCTAAGAGAATCCATTAGATTATACCGACCTGCTCATCCTTGCCTTTAGAGATAACTAGCCCTATTCAATAAACATTCAGCTTTCCAGAAGACCATAAAAAAATTGAAAAAAAAAAAAAAAGGCGGGGGCGGGAGAGGGGGGGAAGAGTCTGAGACCACTCAAATACCCATTTACTTCAGAAGTATACAGTAATGCCAAAAACCTGCCTCTAACCATTAACAGCAGGAAAACTCTGTAAAGGACCAAGAATTTTACTGCCCTCTGCAGCTTTTTCTTTGCAAGGGCAAAACGCCACGCATTTCAGGGGAGATAAACTGATACCGACTGTCACCTGCTGCTGTGACACATTTTTCTTCCCAAAGCCTGGAAACCCCACACTGAGCACGCAGAAAAGACATGCGACCAACCAAACTTCACCTTCCTTAAAAACGAAGGCTGTGCCGTCCCAAAAGCTTTCTTGAGAAAATGGGTCAAATGCTAGAAAATGATATCATAGGGGGAGGGAGGAGGTTAGCACAAGGAGGGCCACGGCCCCTGCTTACTTGCAGTAAAAATATTACTTCAGATACAGGTACCGACTGCATTTTTGTGCGGCGATTCAAACCCTGCCACTACAAAGGCCACCACGGCCAAGCCGCCAGTTGGAAGAGAGCGGAGCCAAGAAATTAAGTGAATTAAACTCGATGCGCTTGTTGACTCAGTTTTCGCTCCATCAGCCGCGCGGCCGCTGCTCCAGCGTCGCCTCTAAATATCGGGCAGCAAAGTTCGGGCGGGGGTTCCCCGGTCCCCGCCGCCACCTCGGCGCCTCCCGCCACCAACTTTCCGGCGCAGGAGCCGCAGCACCGGCTCTCGGCCACCCCGTCCCGTCCCGCCCCGTCCGAATCGGGTCGGCTGGGCTGCGGGCGCCGGGTGCGGCGATGCCAGCGGGGTGGCGGGAGAGGGGATGCCGGGCGGCGGCAGCGGGGATGCCCGGGAACCCGGGGACGGCGCGGGTCCCGGACCGGGAGGGCGTCTCTTACCAGCCCGGAGGCGAAGAAGACGGCGAGCAGAGCTAGGCAGGCGCCCATCACGATGAGGAGCAGGAAGACGATGAGCGGGTGCTGCTGGCTCATGCAGTAGTAGGACTCGTAGAGCCAGTCCCGGGAGCGGGACTGTTCGCCGCTCGCCCCGCAGCCGCCGCCCGCCTGCTCTGCCCGCTCCAGCAGGTAGCGGCGTCTCCTCCTCATCATCATCGCTTCTTGCCACATCGGGCAGAGCCCGCGCAACTCTCTCAGAGCCGCCGCTGCTGCAGGAGGCAGCCGGGGAGTGGAGCGGGGCGCGCTCCCGCGCGGGAGGCGAAGAGGAGGAGCCGCGG